>PVIA01000973.1:0-125000 GCA_004024845.1 Tonatia bakeri
TTCTTTCCTTCCTTTCTTCTCTTCTTTTCTTTTTTTTTGAGATATGTGATCATCAATCATGAATGCAGATACTTTTGAAGTCTCATTTTTCTTTCCTGTGAAAGTTGCTGGCATGGGCCAGTTGCCTTTATTTAGAGAAACCAGTCTTTGGGAATAATTGGTTCTCTCTTCTCTTATCCCCTAGCGATGGTCTTCCACAGAGGAAATTAGGTGAGGAAAATACAAAATTTAAATCACGATACATTAGTTTGTAGTATTTTTTTCTCTTTCACTGCAAAATATGTAGGACCTCTGCTTTTTTCTTCATAATTTAGTATTGTTGACTGATTTATTGTTGTCACTAATAGTAAGTTGTGACTTTAAGAATGGAAAAGCTTATTGCACTAGGTCATTTTTGAATGGTGACCTAATGCTTTTATTTTAATGTTATAAACCATAATGTTAAAATAGGTACTGCCACCTTGCTAGTAGTAAATGATAGGAACCGAGCACTGGGGTAAAACCCCACTTGAACGAGGGGCACATCCGCAGGTGCTTTGTGAGTGTTTTCTCTTGTCTGCATATCATCCTGATAAGGTGTTGTTATCCTACTTGAGAGATTTGCATTTGAAGGTTAGAGGTGTTAAGTGACATGTCCAAGGTCAAAGAACTGGTAAGTGTAAGAGCTGAGATTCCATTCCTACCAGAGCATGCACACAGTGGGCTTCTGTGTGGTCACTGTAGGTAGGCTACAGTCATGTTAGGATAGTATGTTTCTTGAAAATTATATCCATAACACAGGAGCTATTTAAGAGCTTCCTACTGTTTTAAATTGTCTGGTTTGTTAACTATTGGTCATAAGTATTATCAATTTGACTAAAAATAAGTCATAGATTGGTTACCTACTTCCCTATTAATTCTTTAAAATAATATTTGAGGGATTTTAAAATAATGCTTTATTACAACAGAAGGAGATGGCTTGAAGAAAGATTAGATAATACTGGTTACCATTTGTTCCTTTGTTCACTCCATCTGTATAGAGGGAATATCTTCTGTGAGCCAGGCAGTGTGCTAGGCACTCGATTTGAACAATGTAGAATAGACATACCTCCTTTGCTTGTTGGTCTTGCAACAGAATGCATACATTGAGGTAGGGTTGGAAGAGGTGCAGAGAACAAGATGAGATCTTTTTTCTACAACAGGAAACTAAATTGGTAAACTCAATTGGGAGATAAGTTTATGCATAAAAACTACTAGAATGCATTATGCATTTACATCTTAATGTAAACGCTTAGGAAGGGCTGGCCTCGCAGCCTTGGATGAGGCTGGGTAAATCCCAGACTGGCCTATGTATGTGCATAGAATGGACTCAGGTGAACAATATCTGGCAGGTCACAGTTGCCTGCCCAACCTGAAATAGACCATAAATGCTCTTGCAATTTATTATTTTTTTAATTTTTAAATTTAAAATTTTTTTGTTTTTTAAAATATATTTTATCGATTATACTATTAACAATTGTCCCATTTTTTTTCTCCCCTTTATTCCCCTCTGCCTTGTACTCTCCATCTCACCATCATTCCTCCACCTTAGTTCATGTCCATGGGTCACACATACAAGTTCTTTGGCTTCTCCATTTCCTATACTATTCTTAACCTCCCCCTGTCTATTTTGTACCTACCGTTTATGCTTCTTATGCCCTGTACCTCCCCCCCCCGCCACTCCCCACTGATAACTCTCCACATGATTGCTGTTTCTGTGAATCTATTCCTGTTCCAGTTGTTTGCTTAGTTCGTTTTTGTTTTTGCTTTTTAGGTTTGCTTGTTGATAGTTGTGAGTTTGTTGTCATTTTACCTTTTATATTTTTGATCTTCTTTTTCTTAGATAAGTCCCTTTAACATTTCATATAATAAGGAGTTGGTGATGATGAACTCCTTTAACTTGACCTTATCTGGGAAGCACTTTATCTGCCCTTCCATCCTAAATGAAAGCTTTGCTGGATAGAGCAATCTTGGATATAGGTCCTTGCCTTTCAGGACTTGGAATACTTCTTTCCAGCCCCTTATTGCCTGCAAGGTCTCTTTTGAGAAATCAGCTGACAGTCTGATGGGAACTCCTTTGTAGGTAACTGTCTCCTTTTCTCTTGCTACTTCTAAGATTCTCTCCTTATCTTTGATCTTGGGTAATGTAATTATGATGCGCCTTGGTGTGTGCTTCCTTGGGTCCAACTTCTTTTGGACTCTCTGAGCTTCCTGGACTTCCTGGAAGTCTATTTCCTTTGCCAGATTGGGGAAGTTCTCCTTCATTATTTTTTCAAATAAGTTTTCATTTTCTTGCTCTTTCTCTTCTCTTTCTGGCATGTCTATGATTTGGATGTTGGAACATTTAAAGTTGTTCCAGAGGTTCTTAAGCCTCTCTTCATTTTTTTGAATTCTTGTTTCTTTATTCTGTCCTGGTTGAATATTTCTTTATTTCTTCTTCTCCATACCATTGATTGGAGTCCTGGTTTCCCTCCATTCACTGTTGGTTCCCTATACATTTTCCTTTACTTCACTTTTCATAGCTACCACTTTTTCCTCTATTTTGTGACCATACTCAACCAATTCTGAGAGCATCCTGATTACTGTCCATCTGATAGGTTGGCTATCTCTTCCTCACTTAGTTGCATTTTTTCTGGTGCTTTGATCTGTTCTTTCATTTGGGTCATATTTCTTCATTTTGGCCACCTGCTATGCCGTAAGGGGTGGAACCTTAGGTACTCACCAGGGCAGGGCAACCCATATCCCTGTGTTGTGGTGCTATACGTAGAGGAGGGGTCCTAGAAGGAACAATGCCACTTGCTCAACTCTCAGCTGGCTTTCAGTCGCTTCCTCTGCTACCCACAAGCAAGCTAGGGCCTTCTGGTGTTGATTCCCAGATGGGTGGTCTTGTGTATGTTCTAGGGCTCTGTGGGTCTCTCCAATGAGCTCTCTTGTGAGGCTGGGAGTTTCTCCTGCTTCCTCAACCCCTGCAGGTTTTTACTGCCAGAGGTTTTGAGCCTATATTTCCCCACGCTGGAACCCTGGGTTGCATGGTCTATTTTGATCCCCAGTTGTTCCTCCCACTTTATCCGCATGCAAATGTGGGACTTCCTGGTTCTCTAGCTGCCTTGCCTTGAGTCGTGTCCACCCCAGCTGCCCATCTCCTCCCTTCCTGCTGGTCTGAATGAATGTTTCTTCTTTAACTACTTGGTTGTCAGACTTCTGTGTAGTTTGATTTTCTGGCAATTCTGGTTATTTTGTTGTTGTTGTCCTTTTGGTTGTTCAAGGAGGCAAAGTGTATCTACCTCTGTCTCCATCTTTTGCTCTTATAATTGAAATAAGAGAAAACAATCATGGGGCCTAGGAGTGGTCAGGGGAAGGTTTGTGAAGGCCACAGGGATTGAATTGGGCCTTTATAGCATTAAATTAGGTGGAATTTGTTTGTCTCATTCTTTTCATGTGCCAAGTACATTTCTAACTGTGAAAAATAGAGTAATGAGAAAAGCAGACAAGACCCTGCTCTCCTAGAGCTTATAGTTCAGGGGCGGGGGGAGGGAAACAGTATAAACACGTTAATAAGATTATCCCACTCTGTTAAATTTGAGGGAGGCAATTAAAAAACACAGTGTTAGAATGATGGGGTTGCAGCCTCTGGTGAGACATTATTTTGGGTTGTTGGAAAATCATCTCAGAAGAAGTGACACTTGAATGAAACCTGAGTGTTGGGAAGGAGCTGGCCATGTGGCAGTTTGAGGAAAGGTGGACAAACCCATAAAAGCGGGAAGGATGCATCCTATGGGGTTTATTCCTCAAAGCACTGCACCCTGCAAGAGCTTGGGTGGATCAGAGGCTGAAAGCTCTAGGTTAGTGCCAAGTTATAGAGGTTCTTGGGTGTCGGAAAAGGGCAAGAATAAGGACTGTGTGTTTCTTTGCGTGTGTCAAGGAATGAGAAGTTAGAAGGGAGAAGAAAAATCTGGATGGTATAGTCATGGAAATTTAAAGAGGCCTTTGTCAAAAGAAAAAAAAAGAGGCCTTTGTCGTTGGGACGTTGAAGCTTCGTTCACATGACCTGTGATGAGGGATACCCAAATAATATAATGTACCCACCACTTCCTGTTTAGAGTGTAGTCTAAAATGAGGCTCACATGGAACTCAGTGGACTAATTTAAATCAGGGGGACAGAACTGTCCTCTGAATGAGATTGTGGGGACTTTGACAAAGGTAAGCAACAATCCAGTGTACTTACATGAAGGTAATGTTTTCTAAGTCAGATGGGATGTAACAGTTTCCTCTTGTGACAATTCCCTTGGAACCAAAAACTAACAGTGTTTTTATTAATGTAAAAGAACAGTGTTTATGCTGTAGAATGTTTTTTTTTTTTTTTTTTTATGAAAGGAAAGAAGAGAGTTAGGATTAGGGTTTGATCCAGTTTAGGTTGATTGATAAAAAGAGGTGTGTTCACAGGCTCACTTTTGGAATAACTGTATATAATTTACTAAAGGAGAATTTCCCCCCAAATGTTGATATAATTCCCTAGAGAAATGTGCTTGGGCACTGTAGGGATTCCTGGCTGTGGCTGAGAAACACGGTAATGGGGAACCGTACTGGCTCCCTTTTGAGGTGGATTCTGCTGTGTGTAGTCTTTACATCCTATTAAATTTTTGAAAGATAAACTGATACAGGAATGATTTGCGGAGGTCCACAACTCTTCCTTTTAAAACCTTAGCTCAGTGTACACATTGAAGGGATGGGGGAGTAAGATAAAAGCATTATAAATATGAGGTTAACTGAATTCAAATAGAAGGTTCTCTCAAGTTATTGCATTCCTTGGAAAATAAATACATTGTGCATATGGTTAAGATTGATCAAAAAAGCGTTGTGTGTGCCAGTGATTACATTCCCATCTGTGATTAAGGTTTTCTGTCTGCATCTGGTTTTCACATTATATTTCTGTAACAAGAATCTTTTATATAGCAGAGTTCACTTTCTGTATTTTCTATTAGCTGCAGCTTGAACTACTGCACGGATCGCAGATTTACACATGTGGTTTTCATTACTTCATACCATTGAGAAAAAGTAATATTTGTTTGGGAATGTATGTTTTCCACAATTTCCATGGCAATATAACATGTTGGGCCTTTTTAATAAGGCTCTTGTAGAACTACAGATTGTTTGAGGCATTCTCCTCTTGGTGTAGTTTAGCTTTTAAACGTGTCTCAGTATGCTCCCTGCATAATCAGGTTTTACAAATTTGAGGGCTGAGAATCCAAACGAAGAGAGAATTACTAAAGAGAGAAATTTACTATCATTTCAATGCAACACAGACTGTAGTGTAGAGTAAGTATCACAAATGTCTGGATGTATATTTCATAGTGCTCATTACCATTACTCATTATTTCATATTGGAAGACAATTAAATATGTTGATGTATAAAGCACATACATAATACTTGAAAGTTATTATTTGGAAAAATCTAAACATTAGTACTGTCTCTCTTTTTTGAGTTATCCTATTGATTGTGATATAATGTGTTCTCTGTATAAAATAGTTAAGTGGGGAACATTCTCACAAGTAACTTTAGGTTTACGTTGTGTATTATTTGAATGTATGTTTGTATGCCATGTTAACATGGAAGAATTTAGGAACATGCACATTTAAAATATTTTGTAACACTATTTTCCTGCCAACTTTTTCTCCATTCAGTTCAGAATACTCTGATTAAAACAGACATAAGTAAAGTTAAAAAGTGAGGCAGTATATTGTATCTTGGAGGATCATTTTTAATGAGACATTTATCTTTTAAAGGATGTTTATCGGTATGGTAATGTTGTGCCCCCAACGCTGAGGTCCACTGCACCATTTTTATTACTGAGCCCCGCTGTTAGTCTGGTTCCGAGTGGCCGTGAGAAGGAAGAACTACACTGACACTCTGGGGGAGGACTGTGCTCTGCCCGCTTCCGTTGTTCAGTGGAGATGAGAGCCGCGGCCCACATGGAGGCATGGACCCCTTTTTTCAGGCCATCCGATATCTTTTTTGTTGTTGATTGCTAAAGCACAATATACTATGAAATGTCATGACTGGAACTAAGAAAAGTACCCATTTTCTTTTTTCCCCCAATAACATTTATTTATTGTCTATGCAATGTTCTTACCTTGGAATAGAAATATGAGAAATGATGCGATTGTGTAGAAAATCACTCATTTTCATTTCCAGACATAATTATGTTTAATATCTAGACCTATTTACTTCCAGTCTGCCCTCCTAGCACTCTCCACCCACCCCCAGCATTCGAATATGTGTATATGTGTATGTGTATCTATGTATCTTGGTCATTTTCTTACTGAAATTTAGGATTCTTAGTCAACCAAACATTTCCCAGTTCCAGCTGACTTTCTTTAATGATCTTTGCTGAGCTTCAAGACAATATCCAATTAAGAAATACCTACTACAGTATTGTATTTTTGCTAAATGTTGCTTCCTTGATTTTTGCCATAAAGAATGAGAAACAACTGACTTTCATTCAGGGTGGTGCAAGTGCAGACCTGATGCAGGACTCCTGGCTTCCACCAGTAATAATGCCATCTCCTATTTTATTGCATTGATAAATCATATTCATATGTACAAACAGATTTTAGGATTTTTACTCACACAAAGATGAGAAACAACTGATGGCAGAGTCATAATAATGTGACATATAAAGGGTAAAGATTTTTAAAGAATCTGCATATATGTATATTAGAATGTATTCACTATTTTTAAGTTTTACAGCGTAGTTTGGTCTCTTAAAAAATAATAGAAACAGCCTTAGTGACACTTTTCCAGACTTTTCTAAATCTTTATTTATTTATTTTTTTTACATTTATTGAGTTCCTTCCTACCTTATGTGCTAGGGTATTATTTCATAGATAGTATGATAAACTAAATAGTAATACTTTTTCTATTCATAGTAGTGGTAGTAATAGCAATAGGTGAGTAATAGGTGTTCAATAAATGTTTGAGAATGAATGAGTGAATCCTAATCTTCTGAATCTATCCTGAAAATATCAGAATTGCTGTACGAAAAAAAGAAAGGGATAGAAATTTGTTCATTTGGGAAAATGATTTGCCAATAACTGTTGTTACTAATATTTTAAAGCTAGTTGATTATATAAAGATTATTCATTACTATTATTGGTAGCTTTAGACTATTTTAGCTAATAATAGCAGTGTTTAAATTTCAGAACAGTGAAACCATATGGACACCACTTTGTTTTAAACAGGACTTAATTTGCATGTGAAAATTCCAAAATATAAAATAACAACAGGTCTCAAAGCATGTTCTAAAGAAATCATATTATCGGACAGATTATTGTAATTTTTTTTATCAAAGCAGGTAAAATCTAACATTCCTCTAAGGTACTGATATGAATGTGTTAACATCAATCTAAGGAAAGGATTTGTCCGGTTCAGAATGAATACAGCTTTGAGTCGGATGATTGGAGAATTCCGAGTCCTTTAGAGAAGTCATAAAGACTGAGAAAATGGGGATTGTTTTGGAGTCTTCTAAGATTTTGAAAAGCTTGTATTTGTTTCTTAAACAAACTGGTCTAGTATTATCTTGTAAGTAGGTGGGTGCTACTGCAGACTGGTTGTGATATATGCGTTTTTTTTTTCCCCCTTTGTTGTTGTCAATAGAAAAGATTGATCTCTGGGCTGGTGAACATAATATCTGTCCCAGTCAGAAAAGGAGAGAGGAGATTAGCAGAGCGATTGGTGGAGAATGATATCTGTCAAAAGAAACACTTGGAGAGCACTGAGTTTAGTAATAGGTGACTGCCGGAAAAAAGGGAACTTTGAATATTGTCAAGGTAAGGAACAGATAAATATTTTGATTTTGCAAATTTACTTATGTGCCAAAAAAATCAATCTATTATTTTTTCCCCAATAATTTATAATTGTGAAGATTTTCTTTTCTTTTTCTTGTTTTTCTAGTGCCTTTTGATAAAGAGTTTATATTATATATTTAAAAAATTGTTTTTGACGTGAATAATAGTGTGGTGATTGCCAGGTGGGGGGCGAGGGCAAGTGAGGAGGGTAAAGGGGGATAAATGGTGATGGGCGGAGATTTGGCTTGGGCTGGTGAACAAGCAAACAGTGTACAGATGATGCGTTGTGGAATTGTGCACCTGAAACCTGCATAATTAACCAAGTAAATTCAATCAAAAGGGAAAATAGTAAGAATTTGTTTTTGAAATTTTGGCATGTGCGTTTGGATGGGGATCAATCAGCCTATTTGTGGGAGCTCTCGTTTGATAGTGTTTGGTCTGAAGATATCGAATGATCAAGTACCAATTTTTTGCACCCTCTTCTTGTTGCAGTGCGTCTTGCCATGTTTCCATAATACGTCTGCCATAAGCTGAGCAGTGCTTGGAGTTAAAGAGTGAAAGCTGTGCCATGGTTTCTGTGTTTATTGTAACTAGAGATGGTGTTTTCTGAAACAGTTTGTTGATGAAAGAGGAGAATAAGTGTTTTCTATTTATTATTTCTTACTGACTTGGATTTTTGAAAACTTTTTTGCCGAATGTAACTTCCTTTGCAGAATTCATGTCAGAGGGCACATTAAAAAAAAAAAAGATGATATTTATCTTTAGGAAAACAGCAAATATAAACAGCTCATTGCCATTTGGCAAGAGACTTCTTAAAGTCTACAACATTTGCAAATTACAGAGAACCCTGAATTAGGGACTCCAGAGAGTTGAAGTCTCCTGTAGCAAGTTCTGCTTTCAGGTTTAGTGGTCTTGAGCAGAGGCACAGATGAATAAGGATAAATTGGCAAGAAAAAACAGAGTTAGCACAAATGTTGTGTGCTAGTGGCTGGCACTCCCGTGACTGGAAAGTGATTTTGGGAGTAGATTTTTGAAGTTCTGTGCCTGACTGCCTAACTAGGAAAAGAGGGGTAGCAAAACATTCACCACTGGTGGCCAGTGTTCGGGAAACATCACTGCTGGCGCCCACCCCACGACGTCTACTCTTGCAGTTCACTTACTGGCTTATTCTTAAAGTTCCCAGGAGGTGTTGGCAAATGACGGTGTTTTTGTGTTTGAAAGACCAGAGAAAATGAAATAATTTCTTGTATAATTAGAGACCCCTCTCAGGCAGCCTAAATCACAATTTAGTTTCTCTGACTGTATTCCTCTTTCTTCCTTTCCTCTTCTTCATATTATGATGATGTCATTCCAGTGCAATGAAACAGAGACAAATTCAAAAGAAGGCAAGGAATTAATTTTTGTTAAGTAGTCGAGACATTTCTTACTTCTGCTTCTATCTTCTTATGTATTACTAAAAATTAATCTCCTGAGAACTCAAATCTTGGTTGTTTAGATTTCTAAAGTTCAGCATAGAAAGAAAGATTGTCTTACTGTTAAACAAACTGGTAATAATAACCACCACCACCTCAACCACTCTTGCTTTAGAATTATTTTCTTGTCATCTTCCATCAGAAGAAAGTGCTTGTTTTCGAAGAGGATATAACTTGTGCCTTATATACTGCCATGGGGGTTCTTAATGTTATGGTAAAATGCCTAAGGTATAGATTACATATTGAGAAGAATATCATATTTAAAAGCTTGAGCCTATGTTACAGATACGTAAAGTCATGGTCTTTATCCACCCCCTCCCATTACCATTCTACTCTCTTCTAGTCATGTGTGTATATATCTGGCTTGGTGGCCATGGAGCATTGCAGCATGGAAAATCTGTATTGAAAGCAAAAATGCATGACAAGGAAATGAATTTTAAAATAGCCTAATGCCTGTTATTTGTTATAATATGCAAATACCAACCCCCCCCAGCATCATGTATCAGAAACACCATGTTGAGTTTCTTCTCTCTCTTTCCTATACATATGTGTGCATACATTCTTTAAAAAGGTGTGTATGCACACACATGCAGAAATACAGACACTTGTGTTGGCCTCTTTTATAACTGTTTGCTTTCTTTTTCAAAAAGTGTGGCAAAAAATTACTCCTATTTTTCTTCATTTTTGTCATAGTAATGGGTGTATAGAAATACGGGGTTCAGAGTCAAGTTGGCCCAAGAAGTAGAAAACAGAAATTGTATACTTTTAATTTGCAAACACCTGGAACCCATTGGGTTCCTGGGGTTGTAATTTGGAAGTAGAGAAAGCAAAGAACTCTATGAAGTTGAAGAGTTGGCGCTATAAGGAAGAATGGCCTGAAGTGGCACCAGAGAGCCTGTGTGGAGAGTTTGACATCAGGTGGAAGTCACCAGGAGACAGGCCTGCTTCTGTTGAGAGGCCAGAGGAGAAAATGATGCTGAGGACTGCCACTAGCTTAGGTGGAAGCCGATAAAGGCAAAACCCTAGTATGTTCCCCACCAGCGTTTTAAATCATACCCAGAATATGCACAGCACTTGGTACTCCAGAGTGAGGTTTGAAGCTCTTCTCCTGTATGTAGTGCGGTGCCATTGTGGGGAGTGGGTGGGTTTGGGGCAGCTAGGGCCGTGTCGGGCCAGAGGACCTCGATTCAATAGACCATTAAGGAAAATACTGTGAAGAATTCAATGCTTGGCATATTAGAAAAAGGGTCCATTGGTTGTCTAAAAGATGCAAGAGGAATAGCATGGGAGACAATTTTGACAGAGGAAACTTGTTGTAAAGTAGTAGTATTTATGTTCTTATCACAGGACAGGATATTTGTGTTCCACCAGTTCATAGAAATGTATGTGTTTCAGAAGCCACATTTACATTTTTAAAAAGTAACAGGATATTTGTGTTCCACCAGTTCATAGAAATGTATGTGTTTCAAAAGCCACATTTACATTTTTAAAAAGTAATTTAGATGATGTTGCGCACCTTCAGGTATTGGTATCTTGATTAGGAAAAGAGGACAGTTATTTTCTTGAGAAATATTGCTGTTGTTTTGAGAGCAATTTGCATTTATTTTTCATTTTTCTTGTGTATGTTTGAGGGGTCTGATAGCATTAATGGGCTTTACCCCACATGGAGCTTTGAGCTTATTGTAGCACTGCACACTGATCCCAGGTCAATGTGATGCGTGAAATCAATTTATTTGAATCTCTTTGCCTCTATAGGAATTTGGCAGCATGCCAGTTGTTTTCATTTAATGTTCTTTGTGTTGAACACAGACAAGCAGGCAGGCTTTGTGCTCCTCTCTCTTCTGGTCTATATCTCTTTCAGCCTCTGTTGCGCTCTATGCGTTTTGAGATGAAGGAAGAATATATTATTTATATGATTCTAATCATTACTTAATATTTGTTTTTGTGTGTGCATATATATATTTTACACATGAAACATATATTTATATATAAAATATCCCTTCAAAGATTAGGAAAGTGCTACATTTATATACAGATATAAATAAATATAAATATGTAAATGTACCACTTTCCTCATGATTGAAGAGATTTTTTTTATATTTCTGAGTTATAATGGTGACTTTTTTGTACACTAGGAAATATTTCAGAATTTTGTTTAAATAAGATTTTTAAAGAAGTACCATAGGGCATTTGCTTACTACAGTGCCCATGATCAACACTGCAAATAACAATATTAATGCCACGATGCAACACGTGTGTAATTTGTGAACCGGGATATCAACGTTTTATTTTGGGGGGAGGTCTTTCGATTTTGAAGAGCCCACACTTTCATCAAGCACACACCAAAGAAAAAAATGATGATTATTTTGTTGTTATTTTCTTTGAATAACCCATCTTGATGAAGATGCCAGTGTTTTACATAGACTTGTTATATGTGAATTTTTATGCAGTTCCTGCCACTAGGGTAATTTGTTTTGCTTTATAAAATTTGGAAGGTAATGACGGGGAGCAGTACTAGGGTTTTTATCACAAATACATTCAGACTTTCTGTGGATGTGTTTGTTGGGAGGATGTGTTTCTGGGTCAGGTTTAGAAAGAGGTGGGGAAGGAAGTGAGAGAGAGAGTGAGGGGAACACTGTTGATGCTGCAGGCGCTTCTTGTGGAAGTTGATATGCAGAACCGTGGAGCCGCAGCGTGGGGGTCAAGCTCCTACCCAGCAGCTCCGCTTCCTTCTTTAATTACCTGAAGAGCAAAGCAGCCAGCCTGCAAGTGTGTGAAAACCCAGAATCTCTTGCAGCCGCCTGGTGCTCTGACATCCTGCGAGGCCAGCCCTGTCTGTCCACCAGCGTCGGGCTGGCTCCCGCCTGGGTTCCTTTCTCTTGCAGGCATTGTGTGGAAGAGGGTTTGGTCAGGAATTGGAGCTTTCTGCCAGTGCTGTGTCCCTGCTCTCTCCTGCGGGACTACACTAACAGATACTCTTGATTTTTTTTTTTATCAAATGGATCTAAAAATTTGGCTCTTTCATTCTACACTCTGGCTTTGCTATGAAACAATGTCTTTATCAACAGCAACAGACATTAGCTGGTGGAGCAATGGCGTTGGTTGATGGGCTCTTATTTTCCTAATTCTTGTTGTATAATGTCCCACCTGTGCTGCTCTTTTGGGTTGGTAGTTCTAGTAGTTCAGGATGGAACCAGTACTTTTGAGGTTGTTTTTATGAGGATGATTTGGAATATTAATATGTTCATAAAAATAGAATAGTCTATCTTTAAACAAAGGTGGTAGAACTTTTAAGGTTGGGTTTTCTTCTTTCCTCAGAATTTGAATATGAACTTGGACATTCGCTGGGGGAAGCTGGGCATTGGTGAGAAATAATGTTCGGAAAGCAATGTGTGGCCACTTTGAAAGTGGTATAGGATAAATGTTCTGAGGAATGCTTGGAGACGGAGCTATCTGGGAGATTCCAAGAGTATAGCCAAGATGCTGTCTTACCAAGGGGAACTCCATCAGGTCCTGTATCCACAGTGTGGGCTGATTAAAAGTCTGAGCTGTGGGTGAGGGAGCAGGGGTGGTAAGGTGGTGGTGGGGGCTTTCCTGCACAGGGAGGGGAAAGTGTGGTGTAGGGATTTGGTGTTTCCGCCTACTTCGTTAGGATTCTGTCATGCAACTTAAGGGCATTCATTTATCCTTTAGATGCACGTACCTGCATCCCATTGATGGTGCCAGGAGTTATGGGCATGTAAAGAGAGCAGCGTGTACCTTTGTGTGTGATGAGCACAGCTCCAGGGGACTCATTCCATTTTTTTGCATAGAATAAAGAACTGGAATTTGCAGGGAAGAGTGTGGTAGGAATTATTCTACAACCTTCTTTCATTATGATATTTATGAAGGTAGTGTCAATATTTTCTGTATTTGTATACCACTCCAGTGGAAAGTATATCAACATTTAAATAACTGGATTAGCCTGGTGTGCCTTGTGATGAAGCTGGCATCACCGTGATCTGTTCTACACCAGCATAAGCAGCTCTGCTATAGTGTTATGCTTGTCCTCAGGCATGTGCATGTTTATTTACGTATGAGCCTATGTCATTTCTTTCATTATATTTCACTTTTCAACATCAGTGTAAATATGAAAAAAGAAAACATATAAATGTATGTCAATGTCCTTCCCTCACTGGTGTCCTCCACTGACAGACTCTGGATTTCCCCATTTTGAAGCCCCAGCATTTGTCTAGTTCTCCCTGAGTGGAGCGTTCTCAAATGCAAGTAACATTAGCGTCATTTGTAGCATTAAGACTTGGCAGCAGAGAGTGTATAATGTGAGAAAAACTTGGAGGACTTGAAAAGTGAATGGAGAGTTATGGCTTGCAGGTGGCATTGGGAATTACAGAAGAAAATATGAACAAGAATGTGGGGTTGGTGCCCTGTGCTGAGTATGCTAAGAGTGGAGTGAAATGGCAAGGAACAAATCAGATGTATGGGTGGAGAGAGGGAGGCGAATTACCCTAAAAAAGACAAGGGGAAAATTCCTTTATGGACTGTGGACTTGTGGCAGTTTACCAGCAGGAATGAAAACAGGACAGTTTTGTCAGGTCAAAAAATCACAGCATCCCCCAAATTTAAGAGTTTGGTATCTTACAATGAAGAGTAGTTTTAGTAAGTCAGAGTGAAAATTGGAGTTTTCATACAGGGTAAGGGAACTGAGTCAAGATTTATAGATTTTCACAACTGAGTGGTCCATTTCAGGATATACAGCATTACATTCTATGGTGCCTGGTCTCGTTGGGTAGGGAGGGTGGGGCATGTGTGATGACACCCAGCAGGGTTAGAGTGAAACCTTAATTTAAAAATTTGCACTGTTACAAAAGCAAATGTATACTGGGTATTATTGGAACAAATAAATCATTCATTTTGGAGTGAAAATTTGTAACGGAATCAATTCATGGTAACTAAAAGTCATTTTTGAGTAAATTTGAATTTGTTTATAAGCATGGCAAATTAGTATGTGTGCATTTTCATTCATTTGGAATGAAAATTTGTGATGGAATCAGTCCATACTAGCTAAAAATCATTTTGAGTAAGTTTGAATTTGTTTATAAACTTGGCAAATTAGTATGTGTGCATAGATATTCCTAATTTGCAATGTGGAGAGATAGAAGTGGAGAGTTTGTTAGAGATAAAAGTCCTGTGGAAAAAGAATTTGATGAAAAATTCTGAGATTTTATTTTATTGCTGTGTATTTGCTCCACCTGGTGGATTTTGTTGAAAGTGTTTTAATTCATGTTAATGAAAAGAATACCCTTTACACAATTTATAGGAAGACATATCTTTTGTTTTATTTTTGTTGCTATGTAAAATAATTTAATTCCTATCAAGTTCAAAACATTTATATGTCTTTGTTTAGTTTTTTCAATGCATTGAAATTAACATATATTCGTTTTTCTGGTTCAAAATGTCACACATGCTCATTTGGAAAATAGACAAAAATAAAACATTTGGAAAATAGACAAAAATCAAAAAAGGAAATAAACACCATTTACAATTTCATTGCCTGGGACTGTTGCCTTATTTTTAATAACAGATGTTATCAGAAGAGGACCATTTTGCATTTACATTTATTTAAAGACATGTGGAATGTTAAATACTATGCTGAAGTGTGATGGTTGTTATTTTAATTATTTTGGGGCAGTTGCTCTTCTTATAATTCCCAGGCTCCCCCCACTCCAAAAAAAATGTTTAGCAGGAACTGGTTTTATTCAGCTGTGTGTCTGTGTAGACAGAGATTAAAGGTACCTCATGCATTCACAGGGCTGTTCGCAGGGATGATGAGATCTGTGGTTCCGTGGGTTTACACAGACTGCATTCTTTGGAAATCTTAAGGATTCAGTTGTACTTTGATCATCTTATTGTCTTCCATAGGTTATTTTTTTCTTCTTCTTTAGACTGTAACAGCTCTGTAACAGAAGGTGAAGTTTTGAAAACAGTGTCTTCATATGCAAGGGATTTGGAGACCTTTTTATTGTCTTTAAAATTGTCATTCATAGTCCTCATTAGCGTTTATTGTTGCAAGCCTACAAGCAGAAAATGTGAAATTGGTATGTCATGAATAGCCCCACAGAGCTCTTGAGCCCCTCCCATTCTGCCTGCAGTGTGGTGTGGGCTGGGCTTCAAGGGAAGCTGTCCAGATGGCTGCCTGCACAGAGCAGAGATGCAGGTTTTGTCTCTGGTGCTGAGAGGAGGGAAAGTTCATTGGAGCATACGCTGGCACCCTTGCTTTTTAGCAAAACTGACTCGCCATTAGTCAGGATGGGGAGGTGGTGACACAGAAACAAAGGTTTCCCATTTAGTGTTACAGTCCTTGTCAAATGGATAAGGGACGGGTGGTTAAGGTGTCTTCTCTATTATCTGAGTGATTTTTATGGTTATAAAAAATATGAGGAAACTAATAAATGACAGCTTGTTTGCAGATTTACATTTAAGTGTACACTTAAGTTTGTTTTTATGGAAAAAATTCTTTCATTTGAAGTGATGGAGTTGATATAGCTAGTGTTCAGCCTTGTAGATTACTAAGGAAGTGTTATACTTCTAAATAGTTAAAAAAAAATTAACCCCTTATTGGTGCCTATGAATTAGTCTATAACTAATATTAGTAAGTAATTTGCATTTAAATAATAAAACATTCAGACAATGCAAGCTTTAAATGTATTATAACATTTCAGAATTTTATTGAATATTAGGTATTAAAAATGAAAAGTTGTTGGTGGAAAATAACTGCAGTACACGGGTATTTTAAAGTCAGTACAGTTGGAAACATTTCATGTTAACTTAAATATAGATTTTGTTATTTCTAGCACATGATATTTTATCTTAAACATTTTATTTTGCACAAATACACACAAGTGCACACACTATACACTTAAAAGTACTAGTAAACATCTTTTCGTTCAAAATAGAGGAAATAATTTTCTCTATATTATGGAGTAGATAAAAGTATACTTTAATCCACCTTAAGAATCAAGTATATTGCTTGAAAATCATTGATATAACATTTTATTCTGTACACAATGAAAATGGACAAAATATAGAGACATTGGATTTTCAGTTTAGGAAATCATTATTATTTAAAAATATGTTGTGATCAGAACCTTCAAATCAGAGTTGAGAGCACATTATTAACACACTTTAACTGATGAAGACACAGATGTCAAAGAGACCTAAGTCATCGAATTTGACATGTCATAGGTGAAGGGAAGGAAGGGGTTGTGACTTCTGGCTCTGGACCTGCCGCTTGCCCAGGTAGATTAGGATTTCTCGACACACGGGCCCAGTATGCTGTCCATGGGACACTGGGTTGTACGGTGCTTTGTCATCAGGTTGCGGATGATCCGAGCAGGGAAGCTTTTCTCCTGTGATGTCTGGTACAGTCACCTATCGAGACAAACTTCCTCTTTCCAGCATGTCTTCTCTTACTGAATTCCATCTTGCTGCTAGCACTTAGGCCCGCCTGGACAGCCCTAAATAACTCTTTGACCCCATGATGTTTATACATCCTTCAGATTTTAAAATGGCAATCATGTCTCTGTTCCTGACTTGTCATTTAAGCAACATTCTTGTGAGCTCTTCTGAGGGCTGCTTTAAAGTTGAGGAGGCACAAATGCTTGCCAATCATTTCCCCCAGAGGAGGCATTTGAGGGAAGTGGTGTGGATGTGTCTAGTTGTTTACAACAGACATTTACAGAAAGGAGTTTAAGTGACAGATGATCCTCTTACCTGTATGAAATATTTCAATGAATTTTGTAACTTAATTTCCTTCTCTGCCTCTGATTTCTTTGTGGTTAACTGTGTCTTATGTTGCAGCCTGACTACGACTGTAACCATTTGTTTTTCTTGTGGCACAACATAGTTGGATATATCTTTGCCAGGAGATAATCTATTATGGCCTTTAATACAGTTTCAGATGTCTTTCAGTGGCAGAAACAAATTCATGTACATTTTTATTAGGTGTTGTATCCATTTAATTGACTGTCACAGTGACGAGAAGTTAGGAAATCATCTAAAAGAGAGGTCCATCTCCCTTAGCCCAACAGCTCAGTAGGTAGGTAGGTTTGCCCTGTCAGTGGGATGCCTTTAGAAAACACTAATAGCTTCCAGCTGGGTGGAAAATCAAAACCTTTGGGGTCTGACAAAACTAGCAGATTTGAATTTGAAAGCAGAGCTAATGCCTCCATTTTATTTTTTACCACTCGCCCATAAAACATTATTTTCCAATATGTCAACCTCATTTGGTGGCCAGTGGTCTGAAATTGAAAGTGGAACAAGCAAGTAGAGAAATCTGGACATTAGGGAGTCCGTCCTTTCAAGCTGGTGTGCCACTTTGTGGAAGAGCCTCCTCTAAGAGCAGGGGGGTCCTAATGACCATTCATCAATGCTCGTTGGCTGATCATTGAGTGCCTTCTCATTCAGTTTATCAAGTCTTGCACATTAAAAGTCAGAATAAGCCTTATTCAGCTTTGTTAAAGGCAACTAGGAGTAAAATGCTCCACTTGAACCTATTTTGCCCTTGTTTTTTCACTTTGTTAATGCAGCCCTGCTTAAATGAGTGTCTTTATTGGGTCAGTTAGAATATCTGAAACTATTAATTCTCTTGTATTGAATAGCTGGTGGCAGGCCAGAGCAGATGGGGTAGGAAAGTATTTGGTTGGGTGTATTGCTTTCAATTAGGATCAATGAGGTTTCAGCTTCTTTGAATTAACTCACTTAATACCCACTGTGTGAAGTCACAGCCTGCTAGAAGCAGGAAAGAAAGTTGAGAAGACCTGTAGAAAAGCTTTAACTCAAATTCTCCTTTCACTGGTGTAGAGAGCTTTCGTTAATTGCAGATGATTTTAATAGACTGCTAGCCCCTATTGGTGAAGTCAGGTTTTGAACAAAGGCAAAATCTGTAGGATAGGGTTCGTTTGTTTTGGAAACAAGTGAGAAATACCTTGGAGTAATACAATGCCATAGTGCCTTTCTAGAGAATGATGTAAAATTATTGTCAGGAACGAGTTTATGTATTCTTTCTGGAAGCTTGGCCTTCAGTTGTTTGACTAAATTTACCAATTTGGAAAGTGATTATTTAGATGACTTTCTTTAACAGATCGCCTTAAAAATGCTCTGTGTTCTTAATTAAAAGACATTCCTTCACTGACATAGTTCTCGTGAGGAAGTACATCATTGGCCAGCAATGTATTCTTTGTGATTGTTTTGAATATATTTAATTTTTTAAAATATGTTTTCTAATGGTGATGCAGGACAGTGCTTTGTACTGGGAAAACTTTGGCACTGCGTGTTTTTCCCCCATTCACTACATAAATGCCTTCATCATGTTATTGATTGTCTATTTTTATTCTACAGTTTGGATGTTAGAGATCTTGGCTGCTATACTTTCTTTTTTCTTTTTATTAAAGGGAAAGTTATTTTTGTCTGAGTAACTGTATAGAACTACGTCTCCAGGTTTCCATGTTCAGGGAGAACAGCCAAATAGGGTTGCTGCTTTGCTTGGCCCCATGGAGTGAAGAACACGAGGAAGAAACTGGTTCCCTGGGAAAATGCTGAACTAGTCTCAGATGCACACACTCAGTCAGGCCCTTTCTGCAATGAGACTTCTAGGTGAGAATCTCCAGGGATCCGGGTTTTGTTGACGTGGATCAATTTAAAGTGGCAATTACTGTAGTCAGATAACAGCTTAAAAAGCTTTTTTACACATAGAAAAGATACATAATCACACGGCATATGGAAGTTCAATTTTCTGGGCGATGGCTTAGCAACTTGCAGTGTACCGATATTAAGACCTAGTTTTAAAACTGGATATCATCCAGTTTTCTTAAAGTGGAATGCATTTTTGTCCTATGATTTTCTATTTCAGAAGTGATTCACCGTGCACATCGATGAAAGGTTGGGTTTCTCACTGTGAAAATTTTTTCTTTCTCACATAGATAAAATATTAAAAAAAATCATTGAGTGGCTTTAAAAAATCCTCTCTTTAAAATGAAAATACACAGATTTCGGATGCTGGATTCCATAAAGGCCCTTATTGCAGGACTTAATTGATTATCACTCTCATGCCTACTATAAAGCTTTCTGGCATAAGAATGTTGGAGCTTGGTGCTTAACTATACTGAAATCCATTACACGGAACCTCATTACAAGTGACATCTAACTAAGATGAACAAAAAGATTAGCCTCATAAATAGGGTGCAGTATACTGTTAGTGACAGAACAGAGTAATCATTATGAATTATAGTCTTTTTATAAGTTGTCTCTGATCATGATGGATTTTTGAGGGGTTCACTAGATGAAACAGTATTTCTAGGGTGCAATATTTGGGGGCTGGGGAAGTTCATATTGATTGACGGTGTTTACTAAAGGCAATTTATTTTTAGGTTGTGCAGGGGGTGTGTGCGTGTGTGGGTGTGCCTTGAAACAGGTTGTGTGCACTCTTGTGAAGAAGTGTAGGAAGGGTGAGTAGGTAGAAGTCACAGTCACTGCTGTGTGTTTAGATGGGCTTTTATGATTTTTCTGAGGCAGAAAGCAGGGGGGAAATCTTACCTGACAAAGGCTAAAAGCATATAGAAAGTGTAGAATAAGCAGAGGAAGACTGAAGGGACAGCAAGAGTTAAAGTGGATGATCCTGTCTGTCATGTTCCTTGAACTTGCAGGGTTGTCAGAGGCTCCTAGGCAGAACTGTTTTTGTGTTGACAGTGGGTTGAACACACATTGGAAAGGTAGAGCCTGAGGCATCTGTCTCATCATGTGCCTGCCCTGTTGTTAAAACAAATACATACAGACCTAGGGAAGGTTTGCAAGTGTGAAGTGAGGAAGAGTTTTAGAGGGAGACAGTATTTTCCTTCTGCCTGGCATTTTTGTGTGTTTAGAAAAGGCATGCAAGGCAGACAGGCGTATGTTTCTCCTGTGAGGCAAGGATGTTTTACAAAGGACTAAAGAGGGACTGCTGAGAGGAAAATAGCTAGCTTTAGATAAAGCACTGTAACAAAGGCTTGTAGTTTTATATATCATGGTGTCCATTAAAGCTTAATAGGGAAGAGTCCATTGAACCGGGTTGGGTATGTGTTATTCATGGGAAGGATAAACATTTAAGGGTGTGCAAAAAAATAAAAAATCAGGAGGACATGATTGTTCAGCTTTTGAAAAGGCTTTTTACAGTGAAGATTTTGTTTTCATTTCCCATGGATCTCTATGCAAGATAGAGGAGAGTAAGCTGGAAATGTGTGGAGCGTATCAGCACAGGGATCACAGGGGGTTAAAAGCACACTAGTAAAATAAAAGTGGCCTGCTTCTGCTTTTATAGTGTTCTATTTCACACATACCACTGAGAAGCTGACAAAAGGAATGATTCCGATACTTTGTTCTGTGTGATAAATTGGCACCATATACAAAGTCTTATAAAGATGTTTTTATACTCTTTTGGATTTTCAGTTCAATAAACAAGCTTTGAGGTTTGTGCCTATGATTTTTTTTAATACCATTCACCATTATGAGAAAATGAAGGGAAACCTTTTATTGTGAGCACTGGTAGGGGGGCCAGGTCTACTTTTCATTCTTTTGGCAAAATAAGGGTTAACTTGTAACTGGATGGGGGGTTGGTGAATGAATTATTCAGCATTTAGCTTATCATTCTGCTTTTTACTTTCTGTTCTTTGGTGCTCTGGAACTTCTGAGAGAGAGAGTGGGTAAGGGGAAGCCACGGTTGCGATACTTTGCACACACATCCCTGTCATTGTTCTGCCTGAAGAGACAGGGCTGGGTTCAAGGCCACATGTGCTCCTGTCATCATCCACATTTCTGCTTCAAGTGCAACCCGGAGTGTCAGCTCTCCATCTGTCTCTGCCTGGCAGACGCACGCGCCCAGCACCCTGCCTCAGGCTATGCCGCCCCTTCTGATGGCCCTCCTCTCTCTGCCTGCACTCATTCCAGAACAGGAGGCATGAGCTCTGCTTGCGCCTGCTTTTAGGAGACAGTCACTTTCTGTGTGGACGCTGCATTCAAGGATGCCTGGTGAGTTCGCCCTGCTCTACTTTCTCTCTCTGATTTAACATGAAGACAGCGTACTTTTCCTTAGGCGTGGAATATACCTTCTGCCCCATGGTGTGCTGAACCGTGTGTGGGCAGGGGCTGGGGATGACAGAGGTGATCTGTGGAAGGTGGCATAAACAGGGCCATCAAAATCTCGATGCAGGGGGGTAGGGTGTGGAGTCCTTCCTCTTAAAATTTGGAGGTGTATTCTAAAAGCTGAGGGGAAACTAGCCACGTATGTTTGCCAGAGCGATTTACTTGAGTGAATTGAGCTCAAGTTAGAAGTATTGTTTCTGTTCTGGATTTTTGTGACTGTCATCTGTACCTTGCATCCTGGAGATTACATCTATGGAGAGAGTTTTCAGATTATGGCGGAACCCTGGGATAAGGTCTCTTTAAAAAGCTGTTTATCTTAGAGAAAGTAAAGGAAGCTTTGGAACTACAAATATTTCCAGTCTTGTCCTAAATCCTTAGATGTCATAGGCAAATAATTGCCATCTGTTAATTAAAAATAAAAAAAGTCTGCCGAATTACTGAAGCTGTTGTGGTTCTGGAAATTTAGTGTATGTCAGTTTCCTGTGAAAAATATTATCTTTGGAGCCTGGAGTGTTCCTGTCTGTGATTGTTGCCAGGGAAGGCTCTGCTTATGGAGAAAGCAGCCCGGGAGAAGAGCCTGCCTGGTGGGGAAGGGGTCGTTCCTGCTCTTCCCAAGAGCTGTCTGTGTTCCCATGTGCCTACTTTGAGCAGTCTCCCTCCAGATAAAAGAGACAGGGCAGAGAGAGATCCTACAGCTGGCTGGATCGTGCAGATTATTTGGGTAGGAGAGGCAGAAGAGGCTGAGCTCGGTCAGAGTGTGTACACCTCACAGATGGTGTTTTGAAACATTATCTGCCAGTTTTCTGCAACCACAGTTGTGTGTAGGTATTGCCAGTTGTTTGAAGAATGTTTTCCCCTTTAGTATGTGTCTTGTAATTCTCATCATTTTTAATATATGTGTAGAAAGGATGCCTTTGTGACAGAACTGCAGTTTTTCACTAGTTCAGTAGATGAGGAATGTATGCAGATGAAACGTGGGTAAAATAAGTTTACAGAAATACATTGACCAAGGTGTTCGAAAGGTTGTTTTAACTTCTGAAGCTCTCATCTTTATTTGTGTGCACCATCCACCTAAAAACGTAATGTTCATTGGGTGTGCAATGTGGAATCCGTGTGAAAGAATGCGTGTGGTTTTTATTTCACCAGAATATTGTAGCAGTTTCATCTGATTTTATGTCAGCTTTTGAATCTTCTTTGTTTTTATGCTCTTCATAAATGTGTTAAAAGGTCAGATTTATTTTTATTTTGAAGAATTCAAAATGCAAAACAAAACTCACAATAAACCAAAGACATTTGTCACTGATAATAGGAGAAAGGGATAGTTAGGACCCTGAGCACCCCTGATTACATGGTTTTAAAGTAATCTTTAAAGCATCTTTGTTTACAGTTCATTGAACTATATTTAAAGTGTTAGAATCATTGGTAAGTTTTGTTTTGCTGTTGAGCTGTTAATGTCTGACTGGTTCTGAAACAGTAGCCTGAGGTGTGGGCAGTGTTTCTCTCTCTCTCTTCCTCTCATCAGCTGTGTTAGAGAACCTTTTACTTGGATGCAGAGAATATATTAACAGCTGTGACTGTGAGCATGTGCCAGAATGGAGATACTTGAGCAGATCTGACACTTGGCTATTTTTGACACCCATCTGCACTTTTTAAACTCTACTATTGGATGGACTGCCTCTTAATATGTTTTTAACACATTTTAGTCCATACATATGCACTTATGTTAATGGACAGTTTTAACCACCTGGGGCATATTTTATATTTTTAAATAAGCCATTATGTGTATAAGAGTAAAAGAGTATGTTTCAGGTAATGTGCTATTGTCACTGTTTTTAAAAATTTGACTTATATATTTGTATAACACCATTTATTATTATTATTATTATTATTATTATTATTATTATTATTATTAATGCCAGGTGTCAAAACTGGTTCCTGGTTGTATCAAACTTGAATGAACTATTCTCAGGTCTCGGACCTTTTTCATAAAAACGGGGCTCCCTGGAAACACATATTCAGAGATTGAATTTGTTCAAAGACATACCAATCTGTGGGGGTGGGTAGGTACAAAAGTCTTTCGTGTGGGGGTTTCTAGAATTATTTCAGTTAACAAACACATGCTTTAGCTGTTGATAGCATACCATTACCAAAATGGACTATGAAAAGTCTGAGGAGGCCATGCATGCTTTAAAGAAATAAATTGAACTGTTTTTATGATTTAATCCAGTATAAGGAAGTATCATTTCACTCTTGTCACTTGGTGACAACTGGATCCCTGTGTTTAAGAAAAGGAAAATGTTTTCCTCTGACAAGGTTGGGAGACCTGGGGTATTGTATTGTTTCAGAAGGAGATGACTCCAGGCTTTCTGAAACATTTATATTTTTATCAATCTTTATATAATATTATCAAAGAACATATGTTGACCTACAAAATGCTTTCCCACTGTTTCCTTAAAAGGACAATAAGTGAGCACAGTCTGTGTAGCCCAGAAATAGTGCTGTTCTTTCAGAAGATGGCTAATATTAGGTCAGACCACCCTTTCTCAATGGTCCTGCTCTCCAGATGTGCATGGAACTTTTTTTTAAGTTCAAGTTTCAAAAAAAAAAAAAGTTTGTTTTCAAAATCTGGTTTTACTTAAGACATCTCCATTCTGGAGTGCATTTCATAAATTGCCCACATATTTTTCTTAGCAGAGAACTTAACTGGCTGTAATTTTTAACACATGGCCACATCATGTGATATTTTCAAAACACTTACGCAGAGCTTTATGAAGGTCCCTGCAGAAATGATCCATCCTCTCACAGCCGGCCTGTTTTTTAACAGCATATCTGCATTTTCCATTTAGTAGAGTTATATATTATTAGCTTACATTTTTGGGTAGTAAAACAGTGCATTGCTGATTGTAAAACATGGACTTTATTATCTGCTGAAAATTGATTTGGCATTTATAGCCACTGTGTACGAGACTGTGTTTCTGTTTTTAACATCAGTGCTTGCAAGCGATGATTTGTGTGAAAAACAGCAATGAAATTGCCATGGACAGACAACTGTTAGTGTCCCTAGTAACTGAACATTTGGATAATGCACCTGGTTATTTTGTTTTTTAAATCGATGCATCTAAACGCTCTTGTACAAGAACAAAATCACAACAGTGCGTTCACTGTCACTCTGTTCCACCCTGCAGGGTGGTTTGCCATTGTGTTAGGCTCATTCTTCAAACAAGCCTCCTGCCAGCTATTAAGAGAAAACTATATAAGCTGCAAATATCCAATTATAAATGCAGTTTATATGGATATGACTTCTTTGTAGCAGAAATTTAGATATTCCAGGTTTTCTCCAAACTCTGGCACCCTTTCCCTTTTTCTTTTAAAATGATTTCCTGTTAATATTTCAGAGTTCTTGACCTTTCAGTTCGATATGTTAAAGAATACTTGGAAACTTTCATAAGGCATCTTCCTGTATAGTTAATGATCTATTGAAACATGTAAGTGTTTAGTCTTTTGGGGAGGGTGATAAGTTGTGAAGTTTTCATAGGACAGCTCGTTTATTTTTGTTTTTTAGAGTAAACATTCACTTAGTGGGTACTATATAGTGTAGTAAGGCTTATTAATCATATCACCAGTGATATTTGATGTTTGCAAAGAAGATGGTGTAATTACAAGATTCTGAACGGCCTTCTGAATCGTCAGAGGAACAGATACGTTTCAGAGCTGGGAGGTTTATCTTGCAATTGCCTGCAACTTGCAGATGTTGAACTGAAGCTCCTCGAGATTAAGCACCTTGCTCAGGTGGTTATTAAAGGGAGAAGTTTCTCTCAGTCACCCTCTGTACCATGCCTCTTCTAAGTCTCATGTGCACATTAAGTCACGTTACCATATTCGTGTCAGTCTTACTGTGCTGTCCTTTGTATCCAGCCCTGGATTGCTTTCACCATATGCCTTCTTACCTCCTTCCCCAGGACCGCAGAGCCATGGAGGAGAAATCTGTGACAGTATTCGCTTGGCCCGTGGTGAAGGTGTGCTGTCAGATTGGGACAACTGTAATAATAGAATAACAGTAAAAAAGAATTAAAAAAGCATCTTATAGTTGTTTGGAAATTAGAAAGCCTCACTGTGACTAGTTACCAGAGTATTAAGCAGGCCAAACAATGTAGGGTCGACCACTGAAAGGATACTGTAGTAAGGAAATTCAGGTATCGGAACAGACATTTGTAGGCTGCTGAAAATGTGCCAGGTGCAGGATAACTATGATTCTGTCAGGCCCGCCAGGCCCTCCAGGACTTTGAGTTCTGGTGCTTCAGGCAGAGAAATAAACAGTAATTATTACATGGAGTAATATGAACGTGAGCCTGGAGACAGGTGAAGGAACCCAGGGTGAGGTAGTACCTAACTGGATAAGGAGTCAAGGCCACAGGGGAAAGAGTGGACAGTGAGCCAATCTAATGCCTATTGGAAAGCCTCTCCTGCTCCTGCTTGCTCCAAATGGGATCTCCATTAATGGTATGTTTTTTAGTTTGTTGTTTTTATATGGAGGACAGGACATTCATTTTGTTTATTAAATTTTAATTTGTGTGACAGTGGGTATAGTATTTCTTGAAAGCAATGAGTACAGTACAGTTTCCTTGGTAAAATAAGTCATTAACTGAAATGACTCATAACTTGAGTACAATAAGATTTTACACCTGACCAAGAAGCAGGTTTATCTGGCTGGCTTTCTCCAACAGCTGTTCGCATTAATTAATATTAATGTAAATGTACTTTCTGAGAATGTCTAGCTTAATTATGTTTTTCAACGTGTAGAGTTCCAATCAGAGGAACCAGGAGATCCTCTTAATCTCAAAGGGAATATATACCTGTCATCTCTGAAGAGCGTAAATCTCTGAGAGTATAGCAAGAGCAGCCATTTGTGCAAAGCCTGTATATGCCAGGCCCTAGGTAGGCACCTTGTATACTTCCTGATTGTCACTATGGCTCTGCGGATGGTTTCTGTGACCACGTGATCTTCTTGAAACCTGAAGGTCAGATAAGTTAAGCATTTGGCCCAAAGACGGAGATAGAGTTAAATGACTGAGATGGGATTCCTTGGTCTGTTGATTTTGGATTCCTTTTTTTTTTTCCTTTCCTTTTTGAGGAGAGTGTGAGTATGTTGTGGCTTGATGAGAAGATATTTTGCAGTGGAAGCTAGCTAGCTAGAAACATTTAAAAAGGAATATTTGAATTTGAAGTACAATAGCATAGGAAGTAGAGTTCTCTTTGCTGAGGAATTAAAATGTAAAAGCATTAGCCTTAGTCATCGCGAATGATCTTGGATAAAACAGTTTGGGATGGCGATTATTTCTCTGAGTATACCTACTTCTCTTGAAAGAGTGCAACGGGAGTGATAGGCAACAGGGGGAATGTCCATTGTTTTGAAAAGCCTGATGGAAATCGTAAATGTCCCCCTGACCGCGCTGTGCAGGCTCACTAAAGCATCGCCTCTTTAGACCTTTGGAAGGCGGTGATCCTGGCTACCTTTTGTTGATGAGAAGCTCAGATGGGTGATTTTCTATGTTTTGGAAATAGTAGAAAATTGGAAAGCAAATGATATATTCAACACATGGGCAGACAAAATTGTTAAGCATTGTGTGGTTAAAAAAAAATTTGGATCCCTTGGTCGAGAGAGTGCTGGGCACCCTGTTTTCGCCCCAGGAGGTTCTAGGAGTGCATGCATAATATCTCCAGAAGATGAATATGCTGTGAGAAAGCGGGTTTCTGTTTTCACCGTGCCCCTCCCTGCCCCCAAAAAATGCAATTGATTTTTAAAATTGTGGGATGCTTTCTTTAAAAGATTTCACCTCTGTTTTTCACATTTCCCTTTTAAAGGCTAAGTGGTAAGTGTGCTCTGTAAAAAAGCTCACTTTATTAGAGGGATTCATTTAACTCTGTGTGGTTTGTTAACATCCTACAGTGTTTGATGCTCATGCAAGACGATAATTTTGAGAGTATATATGAGAACATAATGCTGTAAAGGGTTTGGCTTTAAGAGCTATGAAATTAGATAGGCAGAAATGGTTTTTGGAAAGAAGGGATATTAGAGGGTGTCTTTATCATGTGTTTATGGCTTTCACAACAGTCTTAAAGAGTTTGACAAAGCAGCATTCTTAATAATCTGGGGTGATTTTAATGGGCTGCTAAGCTATTTGGAACTTTGAGAGAGACAGTTCCTATGCTTCCGATCATCTTTACATTTGAACTTTGTGTGATTTAACTTCATTGCTTTCCACAGGACTTGTTTGCTTCAATGGTTCTTGGGTTATTGGGAAGTAAATGCATAATAAATTTTGAGGGTCTTGTGGTAACAATGTATATATTCTTGCATTTGAGTCGCTTAACAAGTGTCCCGACAAGGATGTGACTGGAATGAAGAGAGGCCTTGATTCTGACACCTTCCCTCCAAGACAGGCAGTGTTTCCTCTTTATCGTGGTTAACTCTGAACTTTCGTACCAGGCACCAAGGGAACTCTTCGTTTGAAAGGCCCGTTAACATATTTTCTTCTCCCTTTTTGCTCTACCATTAGTTGTATTTGTATAGTCTAGGGACAGGAAAATATTAAAGCAATAAAAATGAACATTTTTATCCTTCGAAAGCACTTATTTTTTCTAGACTTTATTCTTAGGCATCAGTTTATAAAATTGAGAGTGACAGAATTCAGAGGCAACCCCCAGCTTCCTGACTCCCAGGGCATTCTCAGAACGTGGCACACCCCCGGCTCCACGTCCCACCTCCACGTCCCACCTCTGCTGCCCTAAATTTAGTACATGTAGATGTGATCAGGCTTTCAAAACTTTTCTGTTTTACGCTTTTAGAAGTCTTCCTAAAGAACTTTGTTGAAAGGAAGAGTTACCTGTCATTGAACTATTTTCTATTTGTTTTTCATCTTTATCTACATTGTACTTATATATTCTGGGGTAAAGCATTTGATAACATATTAGGTGATGTTAATACACCTGTTACCAAAACCTCTAGGAAAATTGAACCATTTTGTACTGCATTCCAGAGAGTAGAAGATTATTTCTTTAAGCCAAAGGTTGCCTCTGTTTCCTTGTTTAAAATGTTAGTATTTATTAATTAATCATGTGGATGGCCATGATCTTAGCTCTCTTCTTGACTGGTTTGTGCTGAGCATGTTTTATCTTTTGCTTTTTGACTGGGAATAATATTGTAAACACTTAATATATTGTGTTCCATGAGGCCATCTATCAAAAAGTCCAGGGCACTGAGAATGTCAATTTCTGGGTGTGAATCAAGGTTCTTCCACTTAGTGGCCTGAGCAGGAACAAGTCATTTTACTGTCTGCTGGAGCTTTCCTTTCTTTGTCTTAGACACAATTATTCTGCCTAGCCGACTTCTATTTTACATGACGGTGGTAATAATGATTGCAAACCTGCTGTGTGCTCCTAAAAAGCAGAGTGTACATGAAAGCAGTAATTATTAAAGGCAGACAGGGATGCTCCCTGGATTTTAATAGGGGACAGTGTTTGAACCACACAGCAGGGCTGCAGGCCAGTTGTTTTTGGTGAGTTTTGTCTACATTGGATGGGATTTTCTGAGTTTTGTTCACACTTGATAGAATTTTTTATCTTTCTGTTATCTGTCCATCCCTTTTCTATTAACGTGCCCATCATTTTACCCATTTAGTAATTTGCTAACTTGGAAAACAGATTGCTGAGTAAAATAGTAAATGATGTGCTTAAGTGAAAGGCTGGAAAGGCCATCCTGGTTTTTGTCACGTAGTAGTAAGTGGCACTTTTAATTTGTGACATCAGTTCAGGTGACCCAGAGGCCTTTTTTCCCCATGCTGATTTTTGAGTCTCTTGGTAGGGGATACTGCTAGAGAGCTGTGTTCTGTCTAATCTTTTAGGGATTCCGAGATACAGACTCTTCTTTGTTGCTTAAAATAGGTATTTTAAGCATCAACCATCCTTCTCGATACAGCTACAATTTACATTAAGACCTTGATTTCCTACTTCTAATAATTTCATTCTGGGCTACCGGTGAGCTTGGAATGTAGTAGGCAATCAGCAAATGTGTGCTTAATGAATGAATTTGCGTAATGAATGAGTGGATGAGAGGGGGGCTGGGATCCACATAGATTTTAAAGGAAAGAAGTAATGCACAAAGCGTGTTAATTATAAAGGGAAAAGTTAAGAAATTAATCTTATAAAATTTTTGGTAAATAATAGTTAAGCATCAGACATTTTCTTTTAGAGGTAAGGAGAAATAATAAATTTATGTTTTGGCCATCCAGCTTTATTTGTGCGTGCTGCATAGTAGTTAAAATTGCTTGTATTATAAATTTGATGATTATCCCGATCATATTTATTAAAAGTATAATGCAACGTATAACTCTTTCAAAAACTCTTTCTGGCATAATTACTAAAATCAGAAACAGAGTCAAGGGTTTTTGACAGTTGTGCGTGATAAGTGGTTTGGGGAATTAGTGCCTTCCTTACCTGGGCACTGGCACATAGTTTGGGAGGATGGGTGTGAGGTTTCAGTCGTCCAGCAGACACATTAAGTTTCTAGCAGAAGACAAATATCAACGAAATATTTTTTATCTTTTCAGTTACACAGTGCATTCATCCACCAGTAATCTTAGATGACTAGCAATCTGGTAGGATGATAAAATTTACCCTCAAGACTCCAGAGTGGTTGCTAAGATAATTCATTTAGTGCATGATATATATTTTATTGCAAAACATTTCATATGTTATATTCATGCAACTTTCTTTCAGTATTTTGCCCTCTTATATTTCTTTCAACACTTAAATTGAATCTTTTGAAAGTGATAGGGTAGGACTTTTGAGTTTTAGAGAATACCGTTACATAATATACTTTGAAAACTAACACAGACTAATATTGAACGTGAACTGTAATTGAAAAATAAAAGTATGTACCCATATAAAATGAACAATCTTGCTTATTTGACAAAATTTTATAAGTATTTTTCTTAATATGTGCCTTTTAGAAGTTTGCAGGTGGTCAGTTTATCAGGTGGGAGGGGCTCTATTTTTACAGGGATATTACTGATGCCCTACACAGACTACAGACTTGCCAAGGGTCCACGGGGCGCTTTGGAAACGTGGTCCACAGTGATGTCAACAAGGCATTCTCAGAGTGGGTCCCAGGACCATCAAGCAGCATCAGCATCACCTGGGAACTTATTGGAATGCAGATTATCTGCTCTATTCCAAACCCACTGAGTCAGGAACTGGGGGTAGGCCTAGCAGTCTGTTGGAATTTGCTCTCAAGGAATTCTGAAGTATATTCAAGTTTAAGCATTTTTGTTGTTGTTCAGGGTAGGTCATGGATGAATGGAAATAAAGGCAATTTATTTTAAGTGATGTACTTGAAAAAGTAATACTGAAGAAATTACAACTAATATATAAGTTTAGAGCCTTGGCTTCTAATCACTAAATTGGCTGAGGTAGTTAAGACAGGATGCATTTTAACATGACTTCTGGAATGTTCAGATGGTTACTTTTACACAGGTGAGTCAATCTTGGTGCACTCAGGTACGCTTTATTATACACTTGGCTCATTGCGAGGCCACCTTCTGGTTATTCATAGTTTTGTGAGTTTAGCTGATCATGTTTAAAAAATATTTGGGTGAACTTCAGTGTCACAGTCATCCCAGGTTTGGGCATATACAAGTATTCTTTTTATTTTTCTCTGTGTTGAATGTAGATAAGGGTTCGGCATAATTTAAAAAAAAAACGTTTCATTAGTAGTGCCTGGAGAAGATTTATTTCTTATGTCTCCTGTATCTTCTGTTGTTCTCTTTTGTGCCTGATGTGCCTTTGGTAAGCGTCGTCTGACACGCTTTGTGGCCTTTGCCTCCTGTGATAAAATAGATTGAAATGATTCCTGGCACCATCTGGTGAAGAGGAGCAGCCCTGGAGCCCTGGAGGACTGTGCTTGGAGAGAAAGTAACTGAATGCTAAGAAATGTGGAAGTCTGGGGACACAGGCAAAGGATTTTTTTTTTTTTAAAGAGCATGAACATTAATACATCTTCTTGAGGTTTGATGGGACATGTACTGCCTACTGCCCCATCTGGTGCTTATGATTGCGTGGCATATTAGCATGCTGCAAGTTCATAATGTATTCAGGGGGAGGAAACATCCCTTGCATACCAATTGAGGCATCCTCTCTTTCAGAACTGCTTTTGAATTTCAATGATGTTTATATCTTCCAAGCCTTGACTGAACTGAGCATTTCCGATCTGAGGAATAACATGAGGGGGAGTGTATGTGTGTGTGTTTTTTCCTATTCCCCCATTAATTTATTTTCTGTCCTCCTCTTTTTCTTGATGGAATTATAAGTAGTTTTAAATATTTTGTTGGTATATGATTTTAATAAGTTCTGTTTTTTTTGAAGCTCCATAGTGGTTTATTATTTCACATATACTCTTAAAACGTTTTGTCTTGTGGAATTATTTGTGTGCTTGTCCTTTTACAGATGGACTACTTTTTAAGAGTCAGGCCTGAATCTGATTATATATGGATCTCCATGGCATCTAAAGTTCAGCCATCCATTTAACAAATATTTATTTATTGAGCTCTCCCTGTGGGTGCAACACTGTTGAAGAATCGGGTGTAAGTGTCGAAGAATCAGTGGTGAGCAAGACTGGGGAGTCCCTCCTCTCAGGCGTTAACATTTTAGAGGGGAGACAAACCAGAAACAAATAAAGCGATAAGATAGTTTCAGGTAGGGATAAATACAGTTAAAAACCAGGAGAGAGGGTGCGTGGGGTGCTCATTTACGTTGATGGTTAAGGCAGGTGCCTTTTTTTAAAAACAGCATATGGATCTCTTTATTGCCTTATGGGAGTATTGAAGAGAGCCAGGGTGTTCTATGAAAAGTAAAAAGAAAACTACATGGGGCAAGTGTTGCTTCCAGTTGACAGACGCATGCTCGTATAATCTCCACATCATTCTTATTGAATCAAACCGTATTTCACAACAGCAGAAACAATGAAGCAAAAAGAAAATGGAGTATAATAAAAAATGGAGGTAGACTTGACAAGTTATTTAAATTAAAATAAAGCATAGAAGGCAAAATTTCTTCAAATGTCTTTAAAAATTCCACAAATATGTATATGTTTTTAAGATTTTATTTGTTTTATTTCTAGACAGAGGGGAAAGGAGGGAGAAAGAGAGGGAGAGAAACATCAATGTGTGGTTGCCTTTTACACACCCCCTACGGGGGACCTGGCCCGCAACCCAGATGTGCCCTGGATGGGAATTGAACCAGCCACCCTTTGGTTTGCAGGCTGGCGCTCAGTCCACTGAGCCACACCAGCCAGGGTCACAAAAATATATATATATATATATATATATAAAAAAAAACACCTAGAATCATTTAAGGGAGGCAAAAACTAATTCGATTTAAATTTTTTAAGTTAAAAGTAAATTAAAAAAATACCGTTACCATTCAATATTAGTTTCAGCTGTGTACCCAGCTGGCACCATACATATTTATTACAATGTTATTCACCATATTCCCTGTGTTGTAGGTAACATCCCTGTGACTGTTCTGTAAGTACAGTTTGTACTTCTTAATCCCTTTACCTTTATCACCTGACCCTTTAAGGACATAAGAGTTTTGCTAAAACCTGAGTGAACTGAAGATTTAGTGGCAGAGGAATAGCTTGTTTGAGACTCTTGAGATGAGAACGTAATTGGCATTTTTAAAGGTAGTTTGAGCCAGGTTCAGGGGCCAGCCCATTGTTAGGAGTTGGGAATTCATTCTAAGTGTTATGCCATCATAACTGACAGGACCTAACTATCTTTTACAAGGATAACTTGAGTCATGCTTTTGGTAGACATTAAATTCTATTGAAAGGAATGAGATGGAATTAGCATGGATTTTTAGAATCAGTAAAACATCTCTTGGCTTTTAGCCTTGCCATTTGTGTAATGTTTGACTTTGTGCAATTATTTAACCTCTTTTATTACCTATGTCTTCTCATCTTTGAAAGAGACAATTAGTACCTAAAACCATGGTATTATTATGAGAATTAAATGAGATAATTCATTGAAAAGACCCAGTAGAGTGCCCAGTTCCTAACAGGTGCCTGATCTACTGTCAACACGCTGGTTTTAATAAAAACATTTGGGATACCTTTGAGGAATATGTAAACAGTTGGAAGCATCCTGTTGGGAGGCCTTTTCTGGAAGCATAATATTGCCGTGGTGGTAGGCGCCGCAGCTTCTGCAGTCTCTTGTCTGTGATCTAGAATTACCCAAGGAAGAAAATCAATGCTATGCAAAATCCATGCCCAGTGAAACCACCTGGGATTTTTTTAAAGTTTTTCTTCTTAGGCAAAATGTATCTTGGTGAATGTGAAATATTTTTGCAAGTAAAATTCTATTGTTTATTTTATGTGCATATACACACATGCATACATACATGTATATATGCATACATGTATATGCACATACATATGGTCATGTGCTGCTTAACTACCAATGGGGATATGTTCTGAGAAATGCATCATTAGGTGGTTTTGTGGCCATGCGGACTGTCCAGCGCCTCGATGGTACGGCCCACTACACACCTACTCTGTGTGGGTAGCCCATTGCTCCTAGACTACAAACCTATGCAGCACATTACTATTCAGAACAAGAGATTAGATTAAGCACAAGAGAAAATGTTGCAATGAAGAGATGTGGTAAACTCAAGATGTTTGAGGCTGTTGCCATTATAACGTGACATACTGTTTTACAGCAAACTTTTTCTAGAAGTACAAAGAGCATACTCTGAAATACCAATGAAAGGTGCAGTGTAGTAAATGCATGAACCAGGAACACAATCACTTATCAAGTGTTATGTGTGGCACACAACTATAGGTTCTATATCGTTACAGAGCTGGCAGTGCGGTAGGTTTGTTATAGCAGTGTCATCAGGAACATGCAGTACCACAACTTCATGATGTCGCTAGGCAATAGGAACTTTTTGGCTCCTTTATAATCTTATGGGACCACTTTGGATATGTGGTTTATGTCCAACCAAAATGCTGGAGCGCAGTGCATGGCTCTGTGTGTGTGTGTAGGCTTTTGGGGGGTGGGAGAGAGTTTTAATTATGAGGAAGCCAAATTGCCTTCTGAATTGCAGTGAACATTGTGGTTAAATGAAGGATGTTATTAAAAAAAAGTCTTAATTCATAAAACAGTAACTATGTTTGTTAATCAGTTGCATAGTTATTAGATATAAGCCTTTAGGAAGGAATTTTTAATGCACTGAAATGGAGAAAATAAGGAACTCCTTAGGTTTTTGCAAGAAACAGCCCTTCAGATATTTTCACTTCATCTGTAAGGCAACGTTTAGCTTGCCAGACTTTCTGTGGAAGAATTATGGGGCTAAGAGCAGGGGCAGGTGTTGCTGGTGGCTGGACATCTGAAGAGGGTTCTGTGACTATTGTTTTGGACATAACTTCATTGAACAAATGGAAGAGTTGAGTTTCTCTTTAAACTAGGTCCCTACTTTCAGTTAAGCATTTGTTTTTGATCAGAGGTTCCCCCCTCTTCAATTGGTAGATTATTTTTTGAATTTTCCCTCAGACATTCAGAAAAACAAATTATGCATAAGGAATATGGAGGAGGAGTTAGTGTGGGTAATTCAGGCGAGTTTGGTCAGCGCTTACAAGATTCTTGAAATGTTTTTTGATGTACAGAGCTGTTAACATCTGCACGTTGTGTGGGAGGAGTCACATTTATTGCTGCTGTTTCTGGCTGGAATGGAAGAGACAGAGGAGGAAGGTGGAAGAGCTGTAGATATTTGGGAGGGAAGCATCAATTCGGGAGGGAAGCATCATAGTTTAGAAGAAGGCAGCGGCTGTTGGTTCTTAAGATTGATCTTTGCCCTTAGTTAAGCACCAGTGGGATTCTTAACAATGGCATCTTTCAGAACTGATGGGTTTTCAAGGCTTCAGGAAAGTTCAGAGGGGATGGTTACCTCACTGAGAAAGAGCCTTACTGAAATTCCCTGGGCCATCCCACATATTGTCAGGTGTGCATTCTTGTTCTAGCCCAAAGGCTGTCAAGAGATGCCGTGAGTACATCTATGTTGTATTTGCTATCCTAGAAAGAGAGGAGGGAAAAACCCCAGGCTGGTCAAGGGAGATAGGCACGCTCGTCCGTCTGTTTTGGGTTCAGGAGGACAGGGCTCTCACATGGGGAAACTGCATGGTACAGTGCCGTATCAGGCCTGGGTCCCGTGCCTCCTTGTTTTAATTTGTTTGGTTTATGTGATTTAATACCGCAAATTACACCACCTGATTTCTCTTGTCTACTAAACACAATGACCACATCTTGGATAATATCCAGCTTGCGATTATTTTCATTTTCAGTTACTTTATTTTTAAAGCCCAAGTGTGTGGGCTTCAGTTTTTACCAATTTTCCTGTGTGATTTTTGCTTTTCAATAGTGAAAACAGTTATCTGTACCTCCTCAAAACTTGTTTTCTTAGAACGTAAAAACATACTAAACACAGTCTCCTTATGAAAAATGAGCACCTCACCTTCAAAAGACCAGACTAGACTGGGTGTCAAATATTGGTTTGTTCTGCTTCTGTCTTTCCCCCTTCCTTCCACATATTTTATCAATAGAGGTTGTGATATTTTCAGGGATTGAACTCCAGAACAAACTTCAGTCATGCTGAAGTCATATTGCACAACACAGGGTCTTAATAATGATCTGTCGTACTTTGCCCCCAGTTTAAGACTGAAGAGAGAACAGGGCCTAGGTGTCATTTATTGACACCTCATAAATCGTGACAAAACCAGAAATCCTTAAAGGTCTGAAAACCTACATTGAATGTTCATTTAAGCAATCAATACTAATTATAAATGGTTATATTTAAAGTTAATTGTTTATTGAAGATATACCAGTTGAATTAGTTGATTGGGTGAGCTAAACATTTGGAAACATTTTTGTAATTTAGCACATCTTGAGAGTACACAGGTTTTGCCCTTTATTTGGTCCTTGATAATTTATGCAAAAAAGTCTTACTTAAAAGAATTATGTGGGAAACTAGAGGACTGCTTCATTGCTCAGAGTGGAGATCCTTGCTTAACCAAATGTTTCCTTTCCATTGTAAAAGTCTGTGTTTAAGCAGGTGTGTAGCAGATGTCGGAGGAAGTGGGGAAACAGATTAAGTGGGTGTGGCATCCTTTGCCCCAGTGTAACCTGTGAGGCAATTTTGACGCAAATTGAGGTCAAGGACTCTCGACTCTTACTCCTTTTTAATCTGTAGTGCCTAGCAGCAGTGTTTTATACATAACATGGGCAATGAATATTTCAGAAAAATACCCTGTAACTCAATTATGACAGCTGTGTGATTCATGCATTCATTTAATCAGTCATGAAGCAGGTATTGATCAAGCTTTTAGTACATGTACACACGTTATTTTTAGCCATGGGATGAGTTCATGAGTAAAGCAGATACCACTCCTTGTCCTGGCAGTACTTACATTCTAGTGTATGTGGGCACGTAGGGGAGGCACATGGAGCTGACAGGGAACCTAAAATGTAAGTGAAATCTGTGGTGTGTTACAAAATGATAAATAGGAAAAAAACGAACAAGATAAGGAGGGTCCTTAGGGTTGTTGGAGCAAAGGGTCAGGTTACATTTTGCTTTTGGGTGGTTGAGATGGGCCTCTTTGCTAAGGCACTTTTGAGCAGAGATTTGGGGGAGGTGAGGGAAAGGAGCCAGGAAGCCCTGTGGGGGAGAGAACATGAAAACATAGGGACCTAAAGGTGGGAGTGGGGCCTGAATGATTTCATGAACAGGACGCAGGCCAGTGTGGCTGGGTTAGACCCAGGTGAGGATGGGGTGCATTGGGAGGGAAGACTCAGAGGGGAAGGGAGAGCATGGGGTTGATCACGGAGGGCTTTTTAGGCCACTCTAAGGAACCTCCTATCCTTATAAGAGATTCAGCGCTCATCCCAGATAACCTCTGCCCAGCACCTTGGGCGTATGTGCTCTTCTTCTTCCCCGAGTGATGCCATAATGCCAGGTATTTAAACAGTGTCTCCATTTGAAGTCCTCATGTGTCTCATGAGTATTCCTATTATTTATTATTCACTGCATCATACCAGTATTGTTTTACTCTCATTAGGTATTCAATCCAGTTTGTGTTTTCTGGTTCTTACGGTATGTAGTACTAGCCAGCCTGAATGTTTAGTGTTCTTAGGGTTCCAGTTGCTGTTCTTTAGTACTTTAAACCCATTTTAGGTATGACATGCTAAGGAACATGCATTTTTCAAAGGTAAATGGATAGTCAAACTAGAGTAATATTAAAAACCTTTGTGTAAATCATGTGTTTGGGGCATTATTTGCAACTCTTATTATAAGCTATGAGTTAGAGCCTCCCTCCGCATTTCTCTTTGTAAGTAGTATGTATGTTAAGGTCTGTCATGTCAGCTTCCGTAGCACCCTTGAAATGGCCAGGCTGGTACCAGTCACTCTGGTATCCATTAGCATATGAGAAGCGGCCGTGTGGTACCAGCACTCTGTCCTTCTCTCAAGGCAGAGACCGTCTGAAATGATCTGTGCATGGAAACAAGGCCTTGGTGAACTGTTTGTGGCCTCTGGGAGGACACTGGCTCTGGTGTAAACTTCCCTGGATAGTTCAGTTATGGGGAAGTCATGTCAGTTTAATCATGGGAAAAATTTCCTTAGGCCCACTTAAAATTTCTGATCTCCACGGGATTCTTGCTCCATCTCAACGTAGCAGTCCCAGTGGCATCATGGACACAAAGATTCACTGAGTTTTAGTGGCTGCACAGTAGTCAGAATTGATTGGAGCACAACCATATGTAGGTACTGACTCTGGGAAAGGCTTTGTGCGGAGCACTGTGGGGTTTTCAGAGAGCTGAGGATGTAGTCCCAGCCCTGAGGGTACTCGAAGTATGACAGGGGATGTAAAGTTGATGACTGCCGTGGAGATTGAGAGGCAGGCAATTTGGAATGAATTCCAAGAGGCAGTGAAGACCCAAATCAACAGGGGAGGAATTTGTAAGCTCTGAGGAATTGCAGTCTGTAAGACAGCAGTTCACTGAATGCATGTTATGTGGGAGAAGGGAGGGAACCCAATCAAGGATGCTGCTGACGTTTGGAGCCTCAGTGACTGGCAGGATGGTAGCAGTGCCTCAGCGGAAATAAGAAAGTTAGGAGGAAGAAGTGGTTTTGCAGAAAGGATAATCTCACTGAATTGTTTGTTGAGTTGGAGACTCTCACAGTAATAGCAGCAATGCCACAGACAGTTGGAATTGTGAGATGGTAGCTTGGATGAGGAATTAAGTCTTGAGATAGAAATCGAAGTGAAAAAATCAAAGCGTACATTGCTAAAATGAGTAGACAGTTTTAAGAAAATGGAAAAATACTAGATTGTTTTGTCAAAGCTTTGACATTTCATTGCAATTAAATTATGGTTTGTTATGATCATGCATAAATTCCCATTTTGCGGTTACCCTTTATGTGTTTTTCATATTTTTGTGATGGAATCTATATTTATTTTAATTATCAGAGGTGTGCTCATGTCTCATAATTATGAATACTTTTTCTTTTCCTTTCTGAGTGAGTACCCTATCTAGGTGCTACATTTCACTACTACTTGCTGTTACTTGTATTCCATTTAGAGCTTCCTCATTGTGAAATTAGTTGACTCCTAAGTATCCTTGTTTTAACCAACATGGTTTGTAGGTGGAGGATAATATAGATCTTAAAAGCTTGGGCTTTGCAGTTAAACAGAAGTTGGCGTAATTTCCTCATCTGTCCTCTTTTTACTTGTCCTGTGTGCCTCAGTTTGCTTATCTGGCTCTCTTCAGGAGTAAGTGAAATTGTGAAAAGTGTTTTGCACATGTTGGCCTTCAATAAGTGGTTGGTGAAGTAGTAGTAGTAGTGATGAAAATGATAGCCACGATAATGTTTATTTTATCTCAGCTTCATTAGGTATATCCCAAGCCTGTTTGTGCATGTTTCAGGCATGGGTACGTGACATAGAATGAGGTCCTTTCGTGGAACAGGAGTTTACTGGTTACTCCGCTCCCTTCCTTAGAGAACTCACTGTGCAGCTCTTGAAATGACAGGTCGGGACACAGCAGACCTGTGCCCTCTCGGTCCTTGTTAGCCATTTTTTCCTACAGATGCTGTTTCCAGTCTGTCGTGGACTTCACACCAGCCTTTCTGTGAGACCTTGCAGAAGTCACGTCAGTTTTCCCGTTCACAGGATGTGAATACAGCCAGCTGTCACTTCAGCCTGCTAATTCAGAGTGAATTGATTTTGACCTTTTCTCTCCTGCGGCCTCTCTCTTGCCCATATTACTGCTAATTAATTTCTGCACACGAGAATGAGCAAGAGCAATGATAAAACAAAATTAAAATTAGTTAATGAGGATTTTTGAGAGCAGGCAGAGAAGGTGAATTATTTGTCTGAGTTTTGATTTATTTATTCCATTCCTGACTCCTATTATTGCGGGTAGTAAAAATTGGCAGTTGTGTAAAACAAATAAGTGTTACCTAATAAATGATTTAGAAATTTGGGGATAAATTAAGCTTAAGTTATTGTGATTTTTCATACTGTCTTCCAAAAATTCTAAGGAAAATGCCACTGAAGTTTTACATATGCCATCATTAGTATAACATTTTATCTGTGTTACATTAAAAACCATAGAATAGTCATGCTACTTTTTAATTTTATTTTAAAATTTTATCTGTATACTTACTAAATTTAATGAGATGGTAATGCATTATAGAAGCTTTTGATGAAGTTTTGTATAGTTTTGTGAAAGTCTGCAGGAACCTATGTTTTCTTTTTTTTCTTTTTTCCTTTTAGTAGATTTTTCTTGGTTGCTAATACTGGGGCTCAAAGAAGAAAAAGAACTAAATGTTTTTTGGGGGGAAAGAATTTCATCAACTTGCTTTAAGGATGTTTGAGGATATTTTAGTTGCTCTTAGGTAATAGATATCAGTTTTCTAAAAATAATTTTTAGATTAAATAAAATTAACTTTGATGGGAACTTTTTTGGGGGGTGGGGGAGAGGTCAGGAGACAGGATGCTCTATAATCAGATAGGCTACCAAAGGTATCTGAGACATTTGTATGGATTAATATTCCTCAGGGAAATTCTTTTGTCTTTATTCTAACCCATTTTTTATAACAAATACATATATATGTATATAATATATATATATATATTTTTTTTTTGGTGAGAGAAATGAGAAATGGGAGAGATTGAGGTCTAGGCGAATCCTCTGGATATGAACAAGTAGGGACATAAGGAAAAAGGAATAAGAAAGAAGTCACAAATTTCAATGAAAATATAGTTATTTGCTCAATATTTTCTTTCTAACTCACTTGCCGACTCTTAAAAGAGCTCAGGGCAATAAGATAATGAAATAGGCATAGCCTTTCTGTGAGGAAGCTGTGCTTTTTTCATGAGTAGAAGCTTACCTTTTCTTTGTGTGTGAGTGTGTCAGAGAGAAGCTCTGATTCGGAGTGTCACAGTAGTAATACTTGCCTTTATTACTGCTTGATTATGTTCTAGGCATTGTGTTTCACATTCATATTTTCTCATTTAATCCCCCAAAAATCACCCACCATTGCTAGGACCACCTGTATTTTAAGGTGAGGAAATGAAGGTTCAGAGAACAAGGAGTTTGCTCAGGTGAGGAGATGGGTCTAGGATGCCATTCAAGGTCTTCTGATCTCCATCCCACACTCTCAGCCACCTGCCTGTGCTCTTCCGAATATCATCATCATAGCAAAGGTAGCAGGCATTTTGCCTTTATATAATAAAACCACAGAATTGAAAGAAGTTGAAAGAAATCTTAACCCATGAAGGTTCTGGTCAAAAACATTACAGTGTAGGTCGTGTGTATCTGAAAGATACATCCATTACTAGTATGTGCTGGAAATGTGAAAAAAAAGTTAAGAACACTGCAAACACATAGCTAGTCATGACCTGGAACCTGGGCACCTGACATATCTAACAAGATTTAAGAAAAGAGTTTACATCTTTCAGATCAGTCACAATCAACCACACCTTCACTTTATAGGGGGGAAAAAGTATTAGGCCCAAATTAAACAGTCTTTCATTCAGCCAGCTAGTCAATGAGCAAATATTTACTGAGTATTTACTATATGCCAAGTAGTGAATAAGCCAAATGTGGCCCATGCCTTCATAGATCCCTGGTGGCCTTTATTTAAGTATTTGGTGGTGGACCATTTGCAGCAGGTATCAGTAGTATAGTACAATAGTTAAATCAGGAGCAGGGGCCCTGAAATCATATGCCTGGGCTTTTAATCTTGCTCACTAGTTATGCAACAGTGGGCAAATTGCTTAATTTTTTTAAAGCTCAGTTTCTTGCACCTGTAAAATAGTAGTATTAATAACATCTGTAGCATTGGCTTGTACAAGTTAAATGAGTTAGCACGCATGAAGCATTTAGCAAGATACCTGGCACTGCGTAAATACTAATAATTATAACTGCTATTAAGACTTCAACAAAATTCGTAATGATAGTGATATTTCTATAAAGCAAGGATGACACACACACAGAGATATTTACAGTAAGATGAGTATTGTGTTAAAGGAAGGAAGGAAGGGACAGCGGGCTTTGGGAGTGCAGCAGAGCCAGACCCCTAACTGCCAGTTGGTTCACGGCAGGGTTCTAATGTAACAGTGCTATCTTCTTTCTCACCTTCTCTGTTTTTCTTTTTATAACTTGATAACTCTCATTACTTTTTGTCCTGAATCCTAGTGTTTTTGACTTGTAGCTGTTTCCCAGCAAATATTTATTCAGAACCAGCTATGTACTAAGAACTATTCAGAATTCAGGGGCTGAATAATCAATGGGACATAAGCCTAGCCTTTTAACAAATGCATGTGTCTGTGTGTGTGTACATGGGCACACATCAGCTAACACATCAATTGTAACAGATGATGCCAAGGTCTTCAACAGAGACATGCAAAGTAGAGCCTAAACAAGGAATGATCAACTCTCTCCGACTGCATGTGGAGTGGGGTAATTAGGGAAGGCTTCATGGAAGAGGCGGCATTTGTTCTGTGTCTTGAAGGATCACAGCTAGTTATAGTCAGGACATTTGAAATACAGAGAATAACTCTGTGCTTGAAGTAGAAATACTAAGGCATGAACCATCATTGTTGGAGCTTACAGTATGAGAAAATAACAGAAGTAGACATCTGTCTTGTAGGTGGGAATGACAGAAAGGGAAGCTAGTGGATACCTTTAAGTAGAGGAATCATATGGTTGAGTATGAATGTTAACATCACTTTGGGAGTATTGTGGAGGCTAAACTGAAGAAGATGAAATTTGTAGTCTGCCAGGTAAGATAGGATGCTGATTGGCTGCCATGTCAATGAAAAAGAGAGAGAGGGAGGAATAAGCAGGCTCTAAGGGTAACTAACTAAAAAGAGCTGAGGGCTGTAAGTGATCGGGTTCATGTGTGGCCATGGAATGGGGAGCAGCAGTGTGTAGGATAACTCTGAATTCCAACATGGACAGCTGGTTGCCATCAACTAGAACAGGGAACAATACATCAAGAAAAGACAACGAGTTCACTTTGAAACATTAACTTTCAGGTTTATCTGCTATATGACTGCTAAGATATTCCACAGGGAGCTGTACTGCAGGTTTGCTGAGTGGAAATGTGTGTACTGGAAATCTGGATTGTGAGTCACCTGTCAAAGCTAAAACCTTTGGAGTGACTCACCCAGAAGGAAAGTAGATGGTGTCAAGAGGGGAAAGCCTTCAAAAGAACACGGGGGGATACTAGGGCACCTGGGAGGGCCAGCTGTCATTAAAATCGGGGCAAAGAGTTTCACAGAGAGTGGTCTACAGTGTAAGGTGCTGCAGAGGAGCCAGTGATTGGGAGGGATCCAGATGCCTTCTGGATGTGACCATCCGGAAGGAAGGCAGTTGCCATTAACCTCTGTTGGAGCTTGTTTGTGATGAGTTGGAAAGTGGATGGAAGAGATGATGTAGATGGAGCCACTGAGGGAGGTTACTCTTCAGCAGCTTGGCAGTGAAAGAATGGCAGGAGTGCCATCTGTGTGGAGGGAAGAGTTTGCTCTTGGTGGAGAGACTTGAGTGTGCCTCAGTTCTGGAAAGGAACAGGCGGAGGTAGACAAGCTGGAGATGAGAGGGTGGGGTGACGGGCAGAGTGAAGCCCCGGACGCGGAAGCTGCATTTTCTGAGACTGAAGTCTAGGGTGCAGTTAAGCGAGAGCTCTGAAGGTGGAGTTTTCAGGAATTTATGCCTGATGGCCTCACTTTGCTCTCTTAAGTAGGGCATGAGGTTATCAGGATTTGGCTGGAGGACTGAAGTAAATCAAGCAATGTTAATCGCCAGGATTAACATACCTTATTTTTTTACTAGCTGATTTTCTTTTTTACATTTATTGTGTAATATTGATTAATACTGTTATGTAAATTTCAAATAAATACAAAGGGGACCCCCAAAACTGGAGTTTATAAAAATTTTTGTATTTATTCTTGCGTGTTTAAACTTCAGTCACCTTCAAAGTACTCTCCATTTGATGCAATACATCTATTGAGACATTTTCTCCACTGCTCAAGACAGTTTTTGAACTCGTCGATTTGACGTATTTCTGGTGCTTATGCTGTTGTTTAACCTCTTCCACATTGGCAGAACATTTCCCTTTGAGGACTTTTTTCATCTGGGGAAACACAAAGTGACTTGGGACAAGAAGGGGTGAATAGGGAGGGTGGGGCATGGTGGTCATGCTGGTTTGACCAAAAACTGGTGAAACTAGGTGCAGTGTGTGGGCAGGTGCACTCATAAATCACCCATCATGAAATGGGAAAATGTGTTGAAAGAATCTTCAAAAAAATTCTCTGAAGCTGATGCAGCCTCTCACAACAACACCAGCTGGTGCACTGATACACATGGGTTCCTGGAACACTGACCTACTGGGGAAGCCTGTACTACAAGGGACCCACCCTACAGAAGATAAATCCAGCTTCTTCGAGGGGGCTCTCCCTTCATAATTTTGTAAAACATCATATGTATATTGTATCATGTGCTCACCACCCAGAGCCTGGTGTCATCTGTCACCAAATTGTTGAATCCCTTGACCCTCTTTGTCCTCCCACACCTCACATTGCCGTCTGGTCAACTTCATACTGTTTGTGTCTATGTGTTTGTTCATTTGTTGCTTTCTATTTTACATCCAACATGTGACTGAAATTATATGGTTCTTGCCCTTTTCCTTCTGATTTATTTTGCTTAGTATGATATTCTCAAGATCTATCCATGTCATCTCAAATAGCAGTATCTTATTCTTTCTTAAGGCTGAATAGTATTCCATTGTGTATATACGAGGTCTCTCCAGAAAGTACGCAGCCATGTAATAAAAAAAGAAAGACATTTATTGAAGAAGATACAAGAAACATTGTACATAGGACTATGATGCTTCAGTCGCCTTCCAATTAGGTACCTTGGGGCCTCACCCAGTTCTCCCAATTGCCATCAGCTGCCCCACTGTATTTTCCTGAATCTCAATGATGGTCTGAAATCTCTTCCCTTTCAAAGGTGATTTTAGTTTTGGGAAAGCCAGAAGTCTCAAGGTGCTAAATCTGGGCTGTAGGAGGGCTGAGTCACCTGGGTGATTAGATGTTTTGCCAAAAAACTCTGCTCAAGATGTGATACATGAGTGAGTGCACTATTGTGATGAAGCTGCCAATTACCAGTTGCCCGTAGCTGTGTCCTTCTGAATCATCCAAATAGTTTTCCGCAGAGCAATGTTCCAGCTTAAGGCTAAATCTAATGCAGATTTGTTGTCCTACTGGCTCAGTCATTTTGAATGTGACAACCACACAGTACACATGCTCAGTCAACTAGTGTCTACCACCCCCACTGACCAGGACAGCAGAGTCATCATTGTTCATGCATGCACATTCCAGTTCACTCTCCTTGGCTGCCAGGTTACATCAATGTTGCACAAACTGTTCTCGCTATAAAAACAATGGTTGGACTTTTTCCGGACAGACCTCATATATGCTGTATCTTCTTTATCCGATCATCCATTGGAGAACACTTGGGTTGTTTCCAGGTCTTGGATACCATGAATAATGCTGCGGTGTGTGTTGGGGTACATCCACTGTTACAGATAAATGTTCTCAAATTTGGGGGGTAGATATGCAGAAGAGAGTCTGCGGTATCACATATAGCTCTATTCCTAATTCTTTGGGAACCTCAATGCTGTTTTCCATAGTGCCTGTACCCAGTTACAGTCCCACCAGCACTGGATGGCAGTTCTTTTTTTCTCCACATCCTCTCCAACAGTTATTTCTTGTCTCATTGGTAATAGCCATTCTGACAGGCATGAGGTGCTATCTTATTGTGGTTTTGATTTGTATTTCCCTTCTAGCTAGTTGAGCATCATTTCATGTATATGTTGGCCATTTGATGTCTTTTTGTCTTCTTAGGAAAGTGTTTGTTCAGGTTTTCTGCCCATTTTTAATAGGATTGTTTGCTTTTTGGTGTGGTATGAGTCCTTTTTACATTTTGGATATTAGTTTCTTATCAGAGATATTATTTCCAAGTACCTTTTCCTGTTTGGTTGGTTGCCTTTTTCTTCAGTGTTTTTTGGTTGTGTTTTTTTTTTTTTTCTCTGTGCAAAAGGTTTTTTGTTTGATATAGTTCCATTTATTTGTTTTTGTGTTTTCTTCCCTTGCCTTTCACTTCAAGTTTATAAAAGCCTCTCTGGAGCCAAGGTCCATAAGTTGAGTACCTATGTTTTCCTCTATGCATTTTATTGTTTCATGTGTTATATTTTTCTTTACTGCGTTTCAAGTTTGTGTGTGGTGTCAACTAGCAGTCTAGTTATTCTTTTGCATATGGCTTTCTGATTCTCTCAACACCATTTATTGAAGAGGTTTTCCTTCTTCCGTTGTATGTTTTGGATTCCTTTGTCAAAAATTGTTTGCCAGTATGCATGTGGTTTTGTTTCTGGGCTTTCAATTCTGTTTTATTTTTGTGTGTTTCTTTTTTTTCCTGCCAATACCATGCTGTTTTGATTATCATCTCTTTGTAGAATAATTTGAAGTCAGGTAGTATAATAACTGGACTTCATTCCTTTTTCTCAGGATGGCTTTGCCTGTCTGGGGTCTTTTGTGGTTCCAAACAAATCTGATTATTTTTTTCTGTTTTATTTCTTTGAAAAATGCCATTGGAATTTAGATGGGGATTGCAATTAAATCTTTACATTGCTTTAGGTAATATGGCCATTTTAATTATGTTGATTCTTCAAATCTGCAAACATGGAAAATTTTTCCATTTGTTTCTTCAATTTTATAAACAATTTCTTGTAGTTTAAAAGTGCATAAGTCCTTCACTTTTTTTAGTAAGTTTATACCTAGGTGTTTCATTCTTTTTGTTGCAATTGCAAATGGGACTGTTTATTTCTTACTGTGATATTTCATTGTTAGTATATAGGAACACAATGGATTTTTGTACTTCGTTTTTGTCTCTAGAAACTTTACTGCATTTGTTTATTGTTTCTAATAGTTTGTGTGTGTGTGTGGAGACTTCAGAGTTTATTTTTGTATAAAGTCATGGCATCTGCCAAACATGAGAATTTTCCTTCTTCATTCCCAATTTAGATATCTTTATTTTCTCTTGCCTGATTGATCTAGCTGAAACTTCTAGGACTGTAGTGACAGTGGTGAGAGGGAACATGCTTATCTTATTTCTCATCTGACAGGAAAAGATTCCAGGTTTTCCACTATTAGTATGATATCAGCTGAGGGTTTGTTATGTAGGTACTTTTATTCTTTGACCATTTTATTGATTGATTTATTGATCCGTAAATGGATGTTGTATTTTGTCAAATGCTTTTTCTGCATCTGTTGATGTAACTATATGATTTTAATTCTTTATTTTGTTAATGTGGTGTATCACATTGATTGATTTGTGTATATTGACCTATTCTAGCACCTGGAATAAACCTCACTTGATGGTGATGTATTATCTTTTTAATGTATTGTATTTGATTTGCTAGTATTTTCTTTAGGGTTTTTCCATCTGTATTCATCAGAGATATTGGTCTGCAATTTTCTTTGTGTGTGTGTGGTCCTTATTTGGTTTTGGTATCAGGATAAGGTTGGCCTCATAAAATGGTCTTTTTCAATTTTTTGGAAGAGCTTGAGAAGGATAAGTATTAAATTTTCTTCGAATGGTAGAACTCACCAGGGTAGCCATCTGGTCCTGTACTTTTATTTTGGGGGGAGGTTTTTGATGCCTGTTTCAATCCTTCTACTGTTGATCAGTCTATTGTATTTTTAATTTTCATGATTCAGTGTAGACAGGTTATATATTTCTAAAAACTTGTCCATTTCTTTTAGGTTTTCAAATTTGATATAGCCTTTCATAGTATTCTCGTATAGTTTTTTGTATTTCTGTGGTGTGTGTTGTAACTTCTCTTTTATTTCTGATTTTGCTTATTGGAGTTCTTTCTCCTTTCGTGATTAGCTGGAAGTTTGTGAATTTTATTTATCTTCTCAAAGAACCAGCTGTTTGTTGCATTAGTTTTTTTCTATTGTTTTTCTGTTCTCTATTCTGTTTATCTGTTCTAATTTTTATTATTTCCTTCCTTTTACTGGTGTTGGGCTTCATTTGTTCTTTCTCTAGTTCTTTAGGATGAAGTATGAAGTTATTTATGTGAGACTTTCCTTGTTTATTGAGGTTGGCTTGTAATGCTCTCAACTCTGCTATTATAATTTTTGCTGCGACCAAAAAGTTTTGATATGCGTAATTGTCATTCTCACTTACTTCTGCGTATCTTTTGGTCACTTTTATTTCTTCCTTGACCTTGTCATTGTTCTGTAGTGTGTTGTTTAAACTCCATGTATCTGCAATTTTCTCAGCTTCCTTTTGGAGTTAATTTCCACTTTCAAATTGTTGTGGTCAGATACTATGCTTGGTATGATTTGAATGTTTTTAAATTTGTTGAGACTTGTTTTGTATTCCAACATATGGTCTGTCCGTGAGAGTGATCACGTGCGCTACAGAAGAATGTGTATTCCATCGTTAGGGGGTTGATGAGCTCTGTGAATATGGATTATGTCCATTTGAGTTATGTGGACCCATATTTTCTTACTGATTTTCTGTTTGGATATCTACCCATTGCTGTCAGTGGGGTATGTAAGTCCTCTAGTGTAATGGTACTTCTGTCACTTTCTTTCTTTAGTTCTGTTATTAATTGCTTTATATAATTTGGCGCTCCTAGGTTGGGTACATACATATTTATGTCTTCTTGGTGTATTGTCCCCTTTATCATTACAAAGTACTCATCTTTGTCTCTTGTGACCTTTTTTTATCTTGAAATCTATTTTGTTTGATATAAGAATGGCTACACCTGCTTTTCTCTGGATGCCGTTTGCTTAGAGTATCATCTTGCACTCCTCCATGTTGAATCTATGTTTGTCTTTGCAGCTGAGATGGGTTTCCCAGAGGCAGCAAATATTTGGGTTTTGTTTTTTAACCCATCCTGCTGTCTTTGCCTTTTAATTGGTTAGTTCAGTCCATTTATATTCAGGGTTTTTATTCATGTAGAAGGACTTCCTATAGCCATTCAGTCTTTTGTTTTCTGCTAGTGCTGTGTTTCCATTGTTTCTTTTCCCTTTTGTTTCTATCTGCTGTTTTAGTTTGGTGGTGGTCTATGATTTTTTTCCCTTTGTTTCCTCTTTTATTTATTTTATGTGTCTCAGTTCTAGATTTTGTTTTGTGGTTACCATTAGGTTTATGCAAAAATGTTTCATATGTTCAGTAGTCCTTTTTCTTTGGATTTCATCTTATCTCCACCCATACAATTTCAGTTCTTTTGCCCCTCCCTTTTCAGTGTTTTGTGTTGTGACAAATTATTTCTTCTTATGCTGTGAGTTCATTTCCAAATCGCAGCAGCTATTGTCTTCTTTTTAATAAATGCTTTTGCTCCCTTTAACTTTTACATTTAAGAGTTTAATACCCTCTTCTGATTAGGAGTTGCAGTTTCTTGTTCCTGTCTGTGTATTGGTCATCTTCAGTTTTGTTTCCTTGTGTGTTTTTGTTTCAGTTAGAACATCTCCCAGCATTTCTTGCTGTGCGGGTCTTGTGGTGGTGCATTCCCTCTGCTCCTGTGTATGTGGAAACACTTTTGGTTCTCCTTATATCTAAAAGATAACTTGGCTGGATATATTATTCTTGACTGGTGATTTCTCCCTTTCAATATTTTAACTATTTGATTCTATTCTCTCCTAGGTTGTAGGGTTTCTGCTGAAATACCTGATGATAAATTAATGGGGTTTCCTTATAGCTTACAATCTTTTTTTTTCCCTGAGTGCCTTGAGAATTCTTTCTTTGGCATTAATTTTTAACAGCTTTAATATAATGTGCTCTCGAGAAGGCCTTTTTTGACTGAGATAATTAGATGTTCTATTGACTTTTTGAATTTGAGGGTTCAGTTCCTTCCACATGTTTGGGAAGTTCTTGCCACTTATTTGCTTGAATAAGCTCTCTGTTTTCTTCTCCTTCTCTTTATTTTCCCTCTCTGGTATATCCATTATTCTTAGATTGCTTTTTTTAATTAATGGAATCAGATAGTTCTCATAGAGTTTTTTCTTTTTCTTTTTAACTCTTGATTCTCTCTCTTCTACCTAGGTCATTTCTAGATTCTGTCTTTGATATCACTAATTCTTTCCTCTGTCTGGTCTGCTGTATTTTCTATGCTCACTAGTTCATTTTTCATCTCATTTATTGAGTTTTTCAGCTCCAGAATTTCAGTTTGGAACTTTAAAACAGTTTCATTCATTAGTATAGTACTCCTTTTGTTTGTTAACTTTCTTCCATGGCTCATTGAACGTCTGTGTATTTCTTGTATCTCATTTAGTGTTTTTCGATCTGCAGTCTTGAATTCTGTCATTTAAATCACAGTCTTTCATGTCTCTAAGTTTATTTTTTCTTTCTGTACTTTACTTCCTTGTTACCCTGTTTATTCATGGTGTTTGATGGATTATTTCTCTGACCATTTGAATGAATGAATTTTTTTTTGAGTACTTGGTCTTTTGTTGTTTAAGCAGATTGATAAATAGAGGTCTTTTCTTTGTTTTTTTGAAGGTGGTGATATAATGAAAGATTTTGTTTACTCTTACCTGTACCACTGGGACTTCCAGGATCTCTGTGGGGTGCTGTTACCCCCTCTGTAGTGGGAAATGCCCCATATTCCTCAAGGAGGTGGGCATCCTCTCCATTACCTGGTCACCTCGGTCTTGGGGAACCAACGCCATGGTGGATTGAGGTGGACAGTGGGGCTCCTGGCCTCTGTATTTCTGGCACCGCTTTCCTGTAACCCAAAGCTGCCAGCTGTACCACTCCTTATACACCATTACAGCTATCTCTACCTCCATGATTGGGGGGTCGGAGTGGTGGAGGTAGGGTGACAGGAAATGGGCTCTCACATCTAAAGCTTGGTTCCTTCTAGTGCAGTGATTCCTGCTCAGGGCAGTCCACTCAGGCTGAAATGCTGCTTCTACCCTTTGGTTATCTGCCAAGTGATGGCTGCAGTACTGAGTGGGCTGTGGGAAGGTAAGCAGGCCTGGATTCCCACCTCTGTGGCTCCGCCTGACTGGTGATGGCTGCAGGTTCATTGTTGCCACCTTTGCACTGCGCCCTTGTTTCTGATCCTGGGTTCAGCCTTCATGTGTACCACTCACTCACGGCAAATTACTGACTCCACCCTTCAGGTATGTGCAGTAGGGGTTGCCCGTGACGCTTCACCACAGTCACATTTCCTGGGGCTATGGTGAAATTCAGACTGTGTCTGTAGTTCCTGCCTTTGTCCTTACCCCCATTTCATCCCATTTGCCAGTATGCCCACCTTCGGATATTTCAGTGTGTGGATCTCTCAGATGCATTGGTGTGGTGAGCAGGGAGCCTTTTGTTGAATTATAGCTGTTTAACTTATGACTTCAAGGGGAGAGACCCAGAGGTTTCTCCACACTGCCATGATGCTGATGTTACTCCCCTCCATGACTTTATTGCCTCACGTTTTCTGGGGCCTTGCCAGGCTGGAGGTCCTTAGGCTCTTTTAATCTGGAAAGCCTCCTTCATTTTCTCTGTCCTATTGATAAGGGAATTTCAGTTAAAGATTTTAGTCTTAGTTGATAGACTTCAGTGATTAATGCCTGTGGAAAGCTGTTATTCCAGGAACTGGAACGCAAGATCCAGAAGATCAACAAGCAGTTCAGTCTCTGTGCCCAGGGGTCTGCTCGGGAGATGGAGTCTGAGCCGCTGTGCTCCGGGGAGGGAATGCCGATGATGCGGGTAAAGAGTTGTTGATCGACAGATAGAGAAGTACTAGGAAAACAGCCACCAGGCTGCAACTCTTATCCAATTAACCTCTTTTTTCCCAAATCCCTTACCTACCTTTTCTTCTCCTTATAACAAAGTTGGCGGTGAAATGAGGTGTTAAGATAATTTTCCAGGGTACATAACCTGCTGTCCTCTCATATCCCTAGCCATCTGACTGAAACACCCATGAAGATTCAGTCCTTGTTTCAACTTATTGGTTCTGGTAGTGACAGGTGGCTCGAACACCCACTGTTCCAGTTTATTATGCTTTTCTTTACTGTACCACACCACACATCTAACCTTGACCTCTAAATGAACTCATGGTTATTAACTTCCCTTTGTGTTTCTGCTTCATGACACCTCCCTCCCTGTTTCTCTCCTGACTAGTTTTATAATCAGCTCACATTCTGTTGTTGCACTGTTGAAAACTAGAATCCCATCTTCGCGATCTGTTTCAACAGATCTTTTGGAGAAATTCTGTGCCAGACACTATGTGGCATTGAAATATAGCAGTGCGCTGGGATGGGAGCGCACCAAATTCCAAGGAGAAGGATGGAAAATAAATTGAGTTTTCCAAGTATTGTGAAGGAATCAAATAAAGAGGTGAAAAACCTGCTTGAGATTGGATGGCCAGGGAAGGCTTGATGCTCTGAGGAGGTGACATTGATGTTAAAACAAAAGAGGTGAAACTGAGCAGACCATTTATAGAGGGGGCAAGAGAAATAGTTACTTTCTCTAGTATTTATCATATTTATAAATGGACATTCCATAGGCATCTGATTATGTCTGTGAGGAGGTAACTGCCTGGAACTGTTTCTCATACTATTGTACTTTCCCACTGGTACTTCCTTGGCTCCTGAAGGCCCTATATTAGACCTATAACAGATTATTCTTAAATTAGGGCAGAGAAGGACCATGTTTCTTTGTTCAAGGGTATTACCTGGAAATGCAGCTGTTCCTGAGCACCTGGTAATGTATTCAGGGTTGGGCAGATTCACTCAGTGGGTGCTGTTTCTCTCTGCATTTCCTCCACCTTCTCCTTCCCCTGAACTCTGGTAACTATGATTCATTAGCCCTGAGGAAAAGAGGGTATGTGTATATATGTGTGTGTGTGTGCGTGCGTGCGTGCATGTGTGTGTGTGTGTGTGTGTGGTGAAGTCACCATCGTTATGTGAATTATTTTAAATTATTACTGCAACTTTAGTCCAGAAGTAGACTTTTGTGAGATATCTGAAGCTTTGGACTTCGGGATTATGTAGGTGTCAGAATTTAATCTTTAGCTAAGAGACAGGATATTTTGAAGGTGAGAATAGAGGGAGGTACCAAAAAGAAACAAACCTAGGAGTACAGGGGCATGCTGAACATAAATTTTGCTGATTTTGTAATTTTGCTTACGGTCAGCTCAAGTCAACATAAAACATCATCTACCAGGACAAAATCTAGTGTTTTCTTGCAAGTCAACACTTGTAAAAGTAAGTTACTGTTTTTCAGAGAATGAAGATTTAGACAAGAGTATGTAAAATGGTTTGTACGGCTTCAGTAACTTTCTTGAGGTATCCTGGCCACTGCTTTTGAGAAGGGAGAAGTAACTTAATATGTACTGGTGTGCCCAGAGGTTCCCAACATTTTCTCTTGCTGCCACTCAAGGAGCGCAGACATTTACCGTCATAGTTGACTCCTGTGGAAGTGTTTCTCATGTTCCAGAAATTTGGCCACTCTGCTTTTTAAGGAAATAGTAGTAGTTACGTTATAAGGATGATTTTGGATAAATCCTAAACCTGAGTTATTGTTAGTGATGAGTTAATAAGAATGTGGTGAACCTTGTTTGAGAACAGCTTCCTTTGTATTTGTACAGTTATTACTTTTGTGATTAGTTTATCTGGCAAATAGTTCTGAGAAGTTTGTGATTTTGAAAATGGTCTTATAGATCTCGAGCAAGCAGCATTTTTGTGCATGGGATGCTCTTTGCAGTTTTCCATCTGTATTTGGTTTGATGCCCCCCATTATAATTCTTCATAAGACCAGAGAAGACATGTCTAGTGCTATATGACATAAGTGACTTCTAGAAATGGATGGTAGTTGTATTGATATTTTGGTTACGATTGTGTTATATCTAATAATTACAGTATATATTAAATGAGGGTATAATGGACATCTTGATAATTTCATTTTTTTAAAAATGGTTTAGTTAATACAGCAAACTTTTAGGGCCTATTGTGTCTAAGAACCATGTTTAGACACCAGAGATACAGAGTTGAAAATTATGTAATCATATAAAAAGTCTGTAAATCTGTTAGATGAAAAGGGGAATCTTGTTTTAATTTAAAAAATACTAGTGAGGTTAAACTTTTAAAACATTCATTAAAATGTTTTTTTTCCAAATGATTTTTCCTGTTGTCTTTTGGTTTGGGTTTTTGGCATTACCATGCACCTCTAGATTTCTGCTTACTCAAAGGTTGTTGCCCGCCCAGTGTGGCTCAGTTGGTTGGAACATCTTCCTGTACACTTAAAGGCTGTCGATTCCTGGCCAAGGCACTTAACCTATGTTGCTGGTTTGATCCCCAGTTGGGATGGGTACAGGAGGCAACTAATTGATGTTTATCTGTCTCTCCCCTTCCTCTGTCTCTAAAAAAGCAATAAAAAAAATGTACTCTGGTGAGGATTAAAAAAAAATATTTTTAAGATTTTATTTATTTATTTTTAGAGAGGGAAGGGAGGGAGAAAGAGAGAGAGAGAGAAACAGCAATGTGCGGTTGCTGGGGGCCGTGGCCTGCAACCCGGGCATGTGCCCTGACTGGGAATCAAACCTGTGATGCTTTGGTTTGCAGCCCATGCTCAATCCATTGAGCTATGCCAGCCAGGTCGGATTAAAAAAAATTTGTCTTATTTTGTTACAATTTCTGTGAATTTGGCATAAGATCTTCTGAGTCTGTCTCCTTTTCTCCTTCATGCAGGACGCCTGCATCAGTTCTTGCCTGGGGTATTGCCGTCCAGTACTTCTGCCCTCCTGCCTTCTTCCCCTACTTGTTCTTTGTTCCATACATATCTGTAAGATGGACATACGCATGTCCTTCAGCTCCCTAAAAACTTTGTGTTTTCCCATTGCCTATAATATGAATTCTAAACTAACAGTACTTGTTGGTTGTTTTATTAAGAGTACGTTCAATTAAATGGAAGTATTTATTGGAGCTGCTATTTGCTTGTCTTTGTTTTAGCCACAGGTACATGCTCTATACTCCTTCATACTTCTCTGCCTTGATTTAGTGACTCGTATCTGATGATCATAATGTGCTGCACCAGATGCGTATGCTACCGTCTTCTGCCGCAGCTCTCTCAGCCTTCTCGGCCTCTTCATCCTTGGTGAATAAGACAAGTAATACCGGAGTAAACATTGTCTGTATTTAAAGACTGCAAAAGGGTTAGATCTCTGACTAATGATTTGTTGTAATAGTCTGCTATTTGACAGCAGGGCGTTACATAAAGGCTTATGTTCCGTGTATGAGCCCCTTGGTAATGCCCATGCCTTCCTCTGCCCTTTCCCCAAGAAGGAGTTACTTTTCTAACTGTTTGGCTTATTCTGTTTTTCCTTAATATTTTTGTTGCAGTCATTCAGTGAACATTTGCTGACTGTGTGCACCAAGGGTTTCAAATGTTTCTTTCTCCAACAGGAAATCTTAACAGAACACCAGTACACAAAGCAGATAGATGTGGTGGAACTAGGCTGGTTGAAGTCGGGTAGTTGGGCTTTAGACCTCTTGCCACCTGATTGGTGGCTTTCAGGAGCCACCTCCAGAAGGGATGATTAGACTCAGAAGCAGGAATACCAGGAGTAAAGGCGATAACTACTATGGGAGAGATGACATTTCTAAGGAACTTGTAATACAAGTAATGCCTGGAGCCCACCACTGTTCATGGGACCACCTGTCCTTTGCAGACTTTATGAAATTAGTAATTGATTTATCTAGCTACAACCATCATTTGGGTACTTGTAGATCTTTATAGTGCTTTCTCTTGGTGACCTAAAGTCATCTTTGTCAAAAAAAATGAGAAAATTGCTTTAGTTTATTTCCTGATTCTACTTTTTAATATTTCTATCTCCATTTAAGTGGATGTGTCCTTGTAGCATTTATCCAGTCCACCTTACTCAGTCTTTTGTCCCCCCCTAGATAATAATCATGGAATCACCAATATATTTCTAGCTGTTTCATCAGAAACCATCTTTGCTTTCTTCTTTGCTTATTTCATTCATTCATAAAAAAAAATCTTTCAGATGCATGATATTTCAGGTACTCTTCTAAATGCTATGGAAGCTAGAGTTAACAAAACAGGTAGAAATTTCAGTGAGGATGACATTGTGGTTGGGGAACATTCAAACACAAGACAGATGGGTCAAGTATAGTTGGTAAGTGCTATAGAGAAAGGGAAGGGTACTTCCTATTACAGTCCCTATACAGAGATGACCAAAACATTTTTAAAGTTATTTTTCTAGAAATAGTAATAAATTAGTATGACTATATCTTGTTCTTTTTTGCCCAAGTCTTAACCCAAGTTCATGCTCTTTCAGGGCATGAAGTCATGCTCCAGGCTGCCATCTCTGATTGCAGACCAGCTGCTGGCCTAGCTGCTGACCGGCTCATTCCAGGCCTGAGCCCTTGGCCCTGTTCTCGTTAGCATAGTTAGATGTTTACTATAATAACTACCTCGACTGAATCGTATTCTCTTGCTTCCTCAGAGCTCAGATCTCAACTAGCTTAATCATTTGTTCCAGACTTTTACTTTTCCTACCTCTTAACCACCAAATGAAATTGTATGTAGAAGCCTGATCTGTGAAACAAGTGAAAGCTCTCAGTGGGAATGGAAGGTATTTAGAATGAGGCCGAAGGCATTCCCCCCTCACCCCCTCCCTTTCAGGGTACACTGCCACCATGGACTCCTGCCATGGAGCCCTCATTTCTAATGGAGCATTTCAGAGACGCTGTTCACGTACGGTGCTGTCCTTTTGTGATGCCAGAACTGTTCTGTAGCTGAGCTTTCTCATATAGTAGCCATCAGCCACAACAACTAGGTAGTCATCTTGCCATGGCTGTTGAGCCCTTGAATGTTATTAGTGTGACTAGGAAACTAATGTTATTGAACTTTAGTTAAAATTGGAACGACCATCTGTGACTAGTGCAGTGGTATCATAAGGTGCGGTTCCAGTATAATGCTAACTCTAGATTTAACATTTCCTTAATGTGTCTTTCTATATTAGTTTTCCAGATCATGTATGAAATAACATTAGTTTTAGATAATAATAAACTTTTGAGAGGCCTGGAATAAGTCGTGGCTTTGTAACCTTAGACAAATTATCCAACGCTGTGGGCCTCAGTTCCTTTTAAGATGAGAAAATTAGTAGTACATTTTCATAATGAGATTTAAAATGAGATAAACCATTCAGAACATTTGATACAGTGCCTAAATGCCTGATTTTAGGTGATTTAGCCTAATCAGGTTTTTGTATAGTTTTTGCTTATAAAGATAAAACATTCTAAAAGAGAAAAATAACAAGAAACAATGCAAATAACACGTAATCTTCCCATCTGTAGATAAGCAAGAGGAAAACTTTATGTGGACAAAATTGCATTTTGGTTTATAATACGCCTTTGTCTCTGCTTTGAATGTGCATCATATGACCACACTGATAATTATTGTAAAAAAATGGTGCTTTTGGAGACTAGGTCATATGTCTTATAAAGTCTTTCCCCCCCCCAATAGGTCTTAGGAAAAACATATTGTGATTAATGAAAGGCGTTTTAAAGCAAGTGAATTCAATAGTTTACTTATGCTTTTTGTAACTTTATCTTTGAGTACTTAATGGTTTTAGAATGCAGAAGTTCTTTTTAAGATTCTTTCAGGATGATGGGAAAAAAAGATACATAGATGAATTTATCTTAAGTTAAATCTGTCCTGTCTCTTGAAAGTTCAAGGGTCTCAAAGTTGTGACTGTATGCATGATATGACATTATAGTAATATATATTCATGTAAAGTACTAAATTTATTGAGCACCTTCTATGTGTCAGGCACCGTGAAAAGTGCTGAGAACATAAAAAAACATGCCATCATTGTCCTTAAGTAAACTACAGTGTAGCAGGAGGGATTGACCTTGGGTCTAAATACAGTGTGACCATTGTAAAAGGGATCTAGACAGTCTGATAGGGCAACACAGGACAGTTTGGACCAGCTGGGGATGGGAGGGTTGTCAGCAAAGGGTTTCTGGCTGAAGTGACACGTCAATGGAGCTTTCAAGGAATGATGGCTTTAGCAGGCACTGATGGGGTAAAAGGATGAAGTGTGATGGAAGCCTGAGAGGGACTTTTGGAAAGCCACGGTAGTGTGGTATGGAGTTCTGCAGTAGTGGTGGAATTGGATGGGAGAAATGAAAATTGTTCTGGGACAGTAACAGGAGGTAGATGGATCACAAAAGTCTTTCTATGTCCTATTAAGGCACCTAGACACTATGCTTAACATTGTAATAGGTCTTTGAAGATTACTGAGGTTAGAGGGGTAAGATCTCTGATCACATCTTTGACAGATGTAGTCAGATGACTGGGTGTGATTTGGAGATGGCTAGAGATGAATAGTACAGGGCAGGGAGTCATTTAGCCAGTTGTTGATTAGGCCGGGTGAGTGATGATGGCTGATGAAGGTTTGAGTTCAGGCTGTTGAAATGAGTAGCCATCTGGATGTTTGGATCTAGAGCTTGGAAGGATGCTAGGGCTAGAGCTATGACGAAAGTCGTCCACACTTTGGGCATATTGTGACTCTCACAGCACAAATGAAATCACTAAGGAAAAGGGATAAAATAAAAATTTAAAGATGAGCTATAAAATAACATTGGGAGAAAATACCAGTAGTTATCACAGAGATAGAGAAAGGTGAGCCATTAAGAGAGAATGAGAATGAGAAGACAAAGGCCTGGGAAAAATGAAGAGAGTGTTTGAATGATGGAATCCTGGGGACGATAATGTTTTAAGAAAGGGGAAGTGGTGAACAGTGTCAGATGTCACAAAGATGCCAGAGGAAGGATACAAGTATGTTTGCATTAACAATAAAGAGACAATTGGGAAGAATTTCAGTTGGACTTAAGATACCTTGATGCTATATTCCAGGGTGATTTTAGTTTGGATTCTTTGGTTTCAAGTGAAAAGTCTACTCAAACTAGGTTTCAGGTATAGGAGGGATTGGTTGACTAGGATCTATAATGGTTTGGCAACTACAAATTGTAGGAACTTTAGAAATGCAGCTAGCCCCCAGGATCCAGTACAATGAGCTTGACTTAAATCTGTCCGGATAGTCTCTTGCTATTTCCCTTTGTTTTTTCCTGCCTGTTGGTTGCCTTTTGTCCCACTAAAGATGTGCTTTCTACACCTGGAGGAGAATGATAAGTATTGTAGTCTTCTACCTCTGGAATGGGATTGTTTTGTTAGTCAATTCTGAATATAAAAGTCTCAGTGAATGGTCGTAATCACCCACCTTGGACTAGGTGTTCTGCCTGGGTCAGTCACTGGTACCTTGGGTGCAGTGTCATAAAATAACATGGACCATGTTAACTTATATAAATATCTGAAATTAGAGGGTATATCAGGTCCCAGTATGGGAAGGGAAACTTTCTAAGCAGTCTCATAGGTGTCCACTACAAGTAGTTGTAAGATGGAATGGGAAATGAGGAAGCATAGAAAGTGAGTGTAGATTACTCTTTCAAGAACCTGGGCTATGAAAGTGTGTATTTTTCTGGTGATTAAACAGGGCAATTTGACATTAGTATGGTTATTTTATAACTAAACCATTGATGGAGGTTTAGTAATAAGAATTGAACATGTATTTGAAAATAACACATACATGCTAATCTTAATGTTTATGGGAGCACTTTTTATGCAAACATACACTTGTGGACCTAGAAATTTGTGCAAACAGAAGAAGTTTGGTTATAGTCACAAATTGCAAAATAATTTTATTTGTGGTCACTTGATTGTCAGATATATGTTCTCTGGATAGTCTTTGTGTTTGAGATGATTATATCTGGAGGAAAAAAAAAACAGAGGATATTAGCTTTTGCAAAAGGTCTTTGAGGTCTTCAAAAGATGCTTAATTTTATATGTAAGAAAAGTAAACTCCAGAGAAGTGAAATGAAGGAATTCCTTACAGATACAACACCAGAAGAGGGACAATTTCCTCCTTGGGTTTAGAGCACGAAGAAGTCTTTCCTAGAACTCCTTGCATAGACGTCCCTGAGCACTCAGCTCTGAAACCTGTTGCTGAAAAAGGAAATGTGAGGACCTGAGTAATGTAGAACAAGGAGGGTCTGCCCCCAAGAAATGTGGTCCTGAACAAAATTAGTGCTGGGCAGCAAGGAGGGGAGACGAGGGCTGGTGAGCGGGAACTCCACAGTGTCAGTACAATAACTAAGCTAAAGAGCGTGTTTTTAATCCTGTTGACAATGGGATACAATCTAAATCAGGGAATACGTGCGGTCAGATTTGTGTTTCAGAGGTAACAATCTTCACAAAATACCTATGGTAAAACATGAGGTAACGACGGGTCATTCTTACACTTGCCTAGACCACGTAGTAAGTTAGCTGCAGAATTGAACTGAATTTGTCTCCAGTATTTTCCCTTAGTACCTACATTCCAATCTCTTGCTATATATTTATATGCTGTTGATGGTTATGTATTTGTCTTTTGCCCTGAAATTGGGGTTGATACCATTGAACTGAATATGATAGAGGAAGTGGACTTGTAGAAGTTAGGAATGTGAGCATCCTTCTTACGATTACATTTAATTTGCTAATTATTTCCCTCAAGTTGCTTATTATTTTTACTGATTGGGGTATTTGGGTGCATAATACATACATAACTGTTGCACACATGGGCTGTGGTAAATTAGGAAAGAGACTCAAAGGAAGCGTGATGTGGTTGGTGCCTAGGGCAACTGGGGAAAGCTGTAAGATAGTGTGGTGGTGAAGAATGTGGTAGTGTAAGATGGGACAGACAGGTCCTTTTCAGTGAAGGAGAAATAACAGCATGAAAAAGAAAGGCAGGCAAACCCAGGAATACCAAGGTGCCCTGTGTGAATAGAGCATAGTCTCGGGTAGAGATGTCGGAAATAAAGCCAGGAATGGATCACGGAGAGGAGGCCCCAGAGAATGAAGCTCACACCTGTTGGTGCCCAGCATGTACAGCAGGCACTGCTCCACCTCCTGCTGAGGTGGAGAGGGCTGTGTTCCCATTCTTAAGAGGGACTGAGGTTCAGGATAACTACCTTGCCTGAGGACTCACTACTAATTGTTTAGTCTACATTTGAAGCCCAGAAATTCTCCTATTTTGCCAACTGTCCTTCCCCCGTATAACTTCATCATGTTTTAAGTGTTAGCATTTCACTTTTATGCTCAGGCATCTGAGCAGGAATGAGCATGAAATAAGATGGTAGCGTTATGGAGGCTGAATAGCCACCATCCTAAGTCTGCATTAGTCTTCTGTAACATCTCACACCCAGACATTGGAGTCACTAAGTGACAATATTGTCAGAATTGTATTTGCCATATATTCCAGAGAAAGAAAAATAAAATTCTACACCGAGTTCTTCCTCTGTAATTGCCTTCTCTTTTTCACTAGTAATACCTTGGTCCCACTTGGAATTACTGTATTTTGCTGTGTATAATGTGCTCCCACATATACATGTATGCACGTTTTTGGCCCAAACTTTCAGGAAAAAAAATCTTTCAATTTTTTAATTCAATTATATAGTTATTTATATTTAGAAACAAAACTGATTATCATATTCTAGGGTATTATTTTGCATATAGATATCATTATTGCTTTCTAGAGTTACACTTTTAATGCATAAGCATAAATAAAAGAATTAAAAACATAGATACAGAATTAGTACTACCCGTGTATAATGCACATCCTTATTTTCCTTCAAAAATTTTGGCAAAAAAATGCAATTATACATGGTAAAATATGGTACTCCTCTTTAGTGTGTGCCTTCTAGCTTCCTTAAGTGACACTGATTCAGATAAGACTAACTCTGGACTTCTACTCATTGACCGAGAAGTTCCTCAATCTCTAATGCTTGCGAGACATAGATATTCTATTATAATTGATATGATGAACTCTGATAGAAAAAGATGTACAATTCACCCATAGTAAACTTTCTGTCTCTTTACAGTAATCATCTCTAGAGTGGTATGTAAACAAGGAAAATGCAGAATGCCTGTTCTTTCTACTTTAAAAACATGTCTGGAACTATTTGAACTAACTAAAAGTAAAATAAGTTCTATGGCAGACTATGGCATACCTTTTCCTTTTACTTAAAAAAAAAACCAAAACAAGGAAATGGAAAACATACCATTTCTAGATGACCCTGACGTCGAAATGGTATCTATAATGTATTTATATGTGCCGCACTTTCCTCCGTGCCTCGGCCGTCTTTAGTGCGCATGTGTTGGATACTTGCCATGTGAGTTGAAATGTTATCACATACAGAAAATCTTACTTAGAACTCGTGTGAATCATTAAGGTAAAGGTAAAGTCAGTTCTTTTGATTATACATACCTTGCTGATCTGATAGAAATTGTTTTTTTTTGTCATCTTGTGTCAGTCTTTCAACAAATGTCAGCCTTCTCCTACAGCAACTAAAAATAGAAATTATGTACAAGAACAATATAATTTTCATGAACTTAAAAATACATAAGAAATATTATCAGTATTGGTTTTACTGTATCTTCTAATTTGAAATGGAGTGAAATGCTGCTGTGGTTAAATCAGCTCTTTTGCTGTTTGTTAAAAAAGTTTCAAGAATATATATTTCAAAATGTTTTTTTTTTAATTCAAAACAAATGCAACATAACTCAGCATACTTGAAACACATTTTCTGAATTTATTTTAAGTCTCTTTACTCCAGAGAGTTCTGTGTGTGTGCAAGGGTTAGGCCTGGCTGGTTATTTCACCATCCATCTCCCTCCTGGATTGATTGCACTGAACAGCCCCGAATGAGGTGCAGATGGTCCCACTTTGTCGAAGTCTGTAGGACCTCTGGGTTGGAGCTCCATTTGATCACAATAAAGCTAACCATCTCAGAAATTTGGCTGATGTCAAAATCTTCAAGATCTGCATGCATTCCAGTTAGAACGTGCATGTGAGTTTCTGCTAGAAGTTGTGGAGGTAGGCTGTGCAGCGGCCCGGTTGTCATCCTTCCCGACATATAGGTGACATTTCAAGAATTTAAAATCCTTTGTCTACTTTTGCTGCTGCTGCTGTTTTCCTGTATAGGAATTAAATTTCAAAGAGGGACCAAGATAGGTATTCCAAATATTTACAAATCAAAATTATGACATATCAAAAATCTTTATAAAACTGGGCAGTTTATGTATTTCTCTATAAAGATTGTTGAAAGTTTGAAAAGGAAACCCGTTGTCATCTTTAGTTTATTCCTTTTGTATTTATTTCTTCTACTTTAACAAAATAAAGAAAATGGGTTTAAGGTATGTTTTCAAGTTTAGGTATTGCTCAAGAACTATGTCAAGGTAAAAAAAGGTGGGGGCTGTGTCCTCTAAGGCTCACTTTTAGCTTTTGAGGTAAACAAATCTGTCCAGAGTAAATTTCTCTCCGTTTAGGCTCTTTCCCTCTGTTTTGGTCTTTCCTCTCTTTCATTATTCCCACTTCCCCACCCCCTCCCGCTCTTCCTTTCTCTGTCTGTGCAACTGCGTGCTTCAGTCTGTGTATCTGGACTGGCTTCTCTAACAGTTCAGTGTGAGTGTTAGCAGAATGAAAACCAGACGGACCAGCAGTTCCCACTGTTATCTCCCAGCTGACTCTGGCAAGCCTCCCCTTCTCCCTCCTTCCTTGGCATGACAGAAATATTTGCCTTTATTTAGGGTGACTTGTATTAGCTGCTGTACCTCTTCCCTCAGTTGCAACATAAGTGGAAAGCTGTTTAGTCCCTTGTTGCTGAGGTTGGTTGAGGTGAGTAGACTGCAATGAATTTTAACTATTGAAGAAGTGGTTTTAAACCTGTGTTTTTCTAAAATAATTGATTTACTGATACTGGTTTTTGAATGATCTGGAATAGTAATGTGAAGACAGTTTTTAACAGTAATTGATAATGGTGGAAGTGCTCTCCATCGGTCTTTGCCATCATCTCACTCAGAACACTTACCACAGGGTCATTCATCGTTACTCAACTAGCAGTTAGAGATGAGCAAATAGAGACCCCGATACTGTTAATTTGCTCATCTTGCAAAATGCTCTTATAAGAATGATGAGAATTTTCATTCTTTCATTACATCTTCCTTGATATGACATTAATATTATTTCACCTGTGTTTTGTTGCAGCCCAAGTCTTACAAAACTGCTTGAATAAAGGTAGTTTTGGAATGTCATCGTAGTAATTTGGGCCTTTCATTTTCTTTTAATAATTGACTTTTAAGTTATTTTGAATAATCAACTTTGTACTCATATGGTTATAATATTTTAAGAGACCCGTTCTTTATCAATAATCTGTGATACTTTTCAAGAAGTCTGGAAATATCTGTGTCTAAGACTGCAGGAGTTGCCTCAAACATGTTTGGGGGGTGTGTGCACATTTGTACATATGTTTGTGGGAAATTCGATGTAAAGAAACAAAAACTTCTATTTATTTTTTTACCAGACATTCAATAGGGAAAAGTATACTTAGTAGAAAACAGCCCTGAGTGATAATATTCATTATTGGGTAATCAGAAAATTTCTCATCTATCAGGTACTCATGAAAAAATATAAGGAGGGTCTTTAGTTCTTTTAAGTTCTTAATTTAGGATTTCACTATTCTTACTCTGCCTGAGATTATTAATTGAAATATTGGTCTCAAGTTTTTAAAGTGGTAGGTGTCCAACTTACAAATTCTAAGTAACTAATAGTTTAGTTGTGTGACATATGACGTTTATATAGTGGTGATTTGTCAGAAACAGGGCAGAAAAGATTGAAGTGAGTTGTGTGTCCTGGAGACATAACCTGCTTCATCTAAAAGGCCAGAAAACTAAGTATGGAAAAGGGATGGCAGGTGTTACAAAAATCGCCAAACACTGGCTCCTGCTAGTGTCCCACCAGCATTTTCAGATTTGTGTTGTTTCTAAGCTGTCTGAGTGGTTCATTACCATCTAACTTCCTCATCTATTTTTGTACCTCTTGCTACTGTTGGCTTCTGCGTTGAGGGAAGTTGTATGGTTGCCTATAACACCACCAAGGTAGCACTTGCCCAGGTTACAAATGAAGTCCTGCCATCTGTGCTACACCTTCTTAAGTGGGATTTGGATAATAAAGTCCTGATTTAAACTTTAGTGGATAAGCCTGTTTTATTGATAGAAGATGTTGAATTTCTTCTGTTTACTTGCTTGTAAAAAATATGAACCCCACTTAAAAAAACTGAGGTGCTTAAGAAAATAACATGCTCCTGGTGGCATCCTCCAGATCGGACTGAGAAGCACTCCACGATGCCAGACTCACCTGTGGATGTGAAGACTCCATCCAGGCTGACTCCTCCCACGATGCCACCACCCCCAACCACTCAAGGAGCCCCTCGAACCAGTTCATTTACACCGACAACATGTGAGTAGGCATTCCTGCATTTCCCATTTTTATTTTGGAGTTTAAATTAAAATTTTCATGCAAATAAAAATTAAGAGAAAAGAAGATCCAGCATCAATGAATTATGCAGAGATGAAGCAAAAAATAATAACAATTTCTTTCCCCCTGACTAGGTATTGAGTAAAGATGTGTCATATCTTAGGTATAATTTGTAAAACTGCCAATATTTGCCTGCCTTTTTGTGATTGCTTCAAAAATGTAGTTTACTGTGATCTCAGTGAATGAAGAACACATTTGGTCTGTAACTTGAGATGTTACCACTATAACTTTTAATGTAACCTAATGTGGAGCTCCTTATTTTAGTTTGTTCATTTTGACTTGGAACACGTTAATAATTATTTCCAGGTTACATCTGATCTCCTAATACTCTTTTCTTCTATTATTTACAAATCATGTTAAAATCTTTATTTTTAGCTTAAATGTTTAAAAAATCTGTTTGCATAAAAAAAGACCTTATACAACAGTTGCATACAGAAAACTTTCTGAAATAAGGAGCATCTTTCTCTTCTTAAAACTGTTCATTCCGTCTTGTCTCAAGCCTTGTGTTCTGAATCAATGGAGTGTGTTGCTTTCTGTTTCATCCAAGGAAAGGACAGAATATTCTGACAAAATTGCAACTTCCCTTTCCTTCCCGTATATTGTAGTAGGGATAGCATGTAGCTTTGATTCCATCAGTCTCAAAGTTCTGGTTAAAGTTGTCATCAAGGATTTGTGAAATGAATGAGTGCTATCTGTTGCAGATAATAGTATTTATAGACCACGTGCCGTTAAATCTATGTGAATAAAAAAGTAACAGGTAAAAAATAGATTCTTGGGATTAAAACGGACTGGCAGAATACACACCCCAGGCTGTTTATGCAGTGTTGCATTGCCATTTAAAAGACCTTTCCAAAAGTGTAAGGAGCAGCAGGCTGCCACAGTGCCAAGTTGTAATCCTGTCGTCTTATTTTTGTTTTGTTGTTAACCAAAGCCATAGTGATGGGCCTATGTCTCCTGTGAGAAGTCTTAGTAAGCTATCATTTCTTGACAGATTGCTCAGGTACTCATTTAGGACACGAGACCTTTTTTTTTCCTTACTATCCTGAAACTTTAAGAATAATGGAGCATTTAAAACATCAATTCCAACAATTGTTGGCGATAGTTTATTAAAATCATATTTAAAAATGCAGTCTCTGCTAAAGATCAATTTGTCCAATTCATCGATTTAACATTATAAAATCACCATTTTTTTAGTGATAAATGTGCAAATTTCTCTAGCCCACTAGTTATGGATTATCATCTTGATTTTCAAATAAATATTATTGGGAATGAATTTACCAAATTACCAGCAACTGTTATTATTGTGGTAGATATGTACCCTTTGAATTTCTTGGAATAACTCCTTGATAATTACCATATATATTTTGGCTTCTTACATAAGATTTGCATTTTTCCCTAAAGAAGTAGTTAAGAAATACGAGGGGGAGAAAATAGCCTTCTAATTGGGTGGTAGAAGGTTAAAACTTGAAAGTCCAATTTTTATAAACACAGCTGTCAGTTGTGTGTACAAAACATGATTAAAAATGTTCAGTGATAAATTTAGTCTCCACCAAATGTACACTTTCTCTAGGGGAGCAGTTTAGAAAGGAATAGTCCTGTTATATTGATGTAAGCTGGTGACAAAAGGCTGACATCCAAGCAATGTTTGTTCTGTGTTGGAAACATTTCAGGTGGTTGGCATATGTGCACATGGGAGGCAGGGCTGTCTCTGTGTCACAGCCGACTCCATTTATAATCAGCTTCTGTGCAGAATACCCTCATGCAGCGTGAGGAGTAGGCATTTAATTATAGAATACCAGAGCCTGTGGTGATCCTATGAAGTCAAAGCATTTTACAAAAAAGGTCCAGCAGTTTTATTTTAACTTTAAACATATTTTTATTTTTTATTTACAGCACAAGGAATATAGTTGATAATATTTTAATAACTATATGTGGTGTCAGGTGGGTAGATTTATTGGGGTGATCACTTTGTGAGATAATGTCTAATTACTGGATTATATACCTGAAACTAGTATTATATCCAACAGTTTTTAAATGACAAAATCCACAAGATTTAAAGGGAAGGAAGCTTGGTTGTCATTTCCTCGTGCATTTCTCTATAAGTTTTTCTTTCTGATTTTGTGCCCTTGACAGTAACTAATGGCACAAGCCATTCACCCACAGCCTTGAATGGTGCCCCCTCGCCGCCCAATGGCTTTAGCAATGGGCCTTCCTCTTCTTCCTCTTCTTCTCTGGCTAATCAACAGCTGCCCCCAGCCTGTGGCGCCAGGCAACTCAGTAAGCTGAAACGGTTCCTAACTACCCTGCAGCAGTTTGGCAATGACATTTCGCCAGAGATAGGAGAGAGAGTTCGCACCCTCGTACTAGGACTGGTGGTAAGCAAATGGAAATCAGCCCAACTGTCTGGAGGGGGGGGGAGTGTGTGTGTTTGGGGGTGGGGGAGAGATTCAAAATACGGTTGTCTTTGTCACTGCTAGTTTGTTCTAATAGTGTCTACTACTGGAGATTGTATGCAAGTCTGATAATTCTATATAACAGGGCTTTTGATTCTGCACTGTGTGTTGGCCCCCACTGTGGCTTCTTTTACTATTTGACTAATAAAGATAGGGTTATCTAAACTTACTGTTATTTTGGCCATAAATGTGTATGTATGTATAAAATTCAATAAGTATATAATCCTAGCATGTCCAGTGCCTTTCCACCATGACAACATATTTTTGTTACATTAGTGAGTCACTTCATGTAATTGGGTGCTCTTTTTAACTTAGTTGCTTTAGGGGACTTTTATTATTAGCCTAGATGAACAAAAAATTATAACATAACATTCTTTTATGTGTTTTCATTTTTAGGGCTAATAACATTTAAAAACTGTTTGTTGTGGTAAAATATATGTAACACAAAATTTGCCATTTTAACCATTTCCAAGGGAAGAGCTCACCGTCGGGCGGCCGTTGCGGCTGCTCATCTCCAGAGCTCTGCCATCTCCCCAGCCCGCGCCTCCGTGGCCAAAACACTGACACCTTCGTTTCATCTCCCCTCAGCCACTGGGGCCACTAATTGGTTTCTGAAGGAAAAATTCTTTGTTTTAGGTAGAATTACTCAAATTATTAGTGTAAGAATAGAACATTATTCCCAGTGGACTTGGGAACATTATAGTATATTCTATATCGCACTAGACATGAAAACATGATACCATTTTTTAGGGTCCTAAATCGCTTTTGCATTTACTATGACTTCACATACAAATAGAGGATTCTCATTTAGGAGGGAGGTTTTCCCATAGCAAACTGAGTCCTGCAGGAGCTGTGTGAGTCACATACTCAGTCCTTTTATCATCCAGGCCTTATACTAAAACTGAGATTCAAATGATAGGCAGAAGTGTCTTTTTTCTAGAAATAGATAATTTATTTTTATTATGTGGACTTATCAGGGGCAAAGACATTCCAGTTCTGTCTTGTCAGAGAAGTCCCAGAATGAAAACTCCGGGTAAGAGCCTAGTGCCGTAGACGAGCGTCACACCATAGTGTCACACATGGGCAGGGATTTTGCACTTCAGTGTTCAGATGTCGTCTCCCTCTCCTCTGCACTCTAAGAACAAAAGCTTTCGCGTTTGCCACAGCCCGTCAGCTTCACCTTGTACTCCTCCAGGACAGGAAGGTGATTTTGACAGAAGAATGTCAGCATACGGCAGTTACTTTCGTCAAGTCACTTATCTTTTCCCTTTTATTTATTTCTCGAGTTTTGCATAATAGGCTTTTCAACATCTAAATAAGTTAGACCAAGGAACCACAGAGTAAATCCAGAACAGTCACTGTATTAAGCAAACAGTGAATATGTTGTTACTAGTAAGAAATTTTTTTGACAACTGCTTTATGAATTTGATTATGTCTTTAACAGTGGTTTCCATAACTTTAAATATAGAAACATTTGATAGCTTTAAGATTTTTCCACATCTTAAGTGGGATACTTTTTTGATGGTATCGCTTTTTAAATATATTTATTTACCTAAAAACCTTACGGAGATAAGTTACGGGGAAACATTAGTTAATAGTGCTTTGCAGGTATTAGCCAGGCAGCGAACATTTATCAAATGAGTGAGTGTCTAGGCAGTGGAGTTTGTTTTGAGCACTGACTACAAGGTTTTACACAGGCCGTTGTATTTACATCTTGGGACCGTACGTTGAGGTGCTGATTTTTGTACACATTCTATGTGTGAGGAAACAGAGTTTTCCAGAAGGGAAATACACGAGTTGACCCAAATGGGTGTGACAGGCCCATGATTTGCACTCAGGCAGTAAATCATAATGAATCTCATTATGCTGTTATCTAGACAGAGCTTAGGAAAATATTAGTATCTGTTTTCATGCGCAAAACACAACTGGTGCAGCTTTAGAAAACGAGCCATAGAAACAAAATGGGGGGGTAGTAAAGGGTAAAGGGCCTACTGTGTGGTGGTGAAGAGGAATTGACTTCAGGTTGTGGGCGTACAATGCCATGCACAGCTGCTGTGTCATGGAAATGTGATCTGTGGAAATGCAACCTGTTGAATCTTATTAACCAATATTACCCCAATAAAATGAATTAATTAAAATTTCAAAAAAATATTTACTAAATGAAAAAATAAGAGAAACAGAATGAAAGATTAAAAAAAAAAGCCTTCCTAACCTGTCTTGTCACAGAGAGGCAGCTAGTGTTTATTCATAATTTCATGCTAAGATATTGTGAATTTGGGGCTATAAAAGTTTAGGTCTTGGTGCCCCATACCTTGTCATAAAAGGAAAAGGAACTGTGCAAAAGCAGTGGGGAAACACTATTCTAAATCTGTATGGTCACAAATGCCCAATTTTGTCAGGCATAAGGACAGTGGAATGTTTGAAGTTGAGACCTAAGTTTGTAGTTGTGATTCTGCCTAGGGACTAAGGAAAATGAGCCAAATATAGTTAATTTACTCAACATTTTAATAAAAGGTTGGTTGTCTGTTAAGTAGATGCTTTCATCAATACACCTTACTCCCTGCAGGATACAAACCATGAGTATTTTGGGCTTGTTTATACGGCATGGGTTAGGGGTGATTGAGTCATTCTGCAGTCTGTATTGGGCTGAGCAATATATATTGCCTCAATGCTAAATAAAATAGCTTTGATAACTGGGAAATTTTTTTTACCTTCTATAAGACTCGGCGAATCAGAGAAGGCCCAAACCTTTTCTTTGGCTTTAATAGCACAACACACTACCCCACTACACTGTTATCCTGAGCAAAGATGCTTTGGTAGACAAAGAAAGAGTGTAAGACAAAAGGACAGGGGAAGAGGACTGGTATCAGCGGTAATGCAGACATGACATGTGGAATAAACCGAGATTCTGACACTTGCTTTTGGCCCATTACGTGATCAGTTGTGCTCTTAAATACATCCAAATGTGTTTGTTTTGCATAAAGGTAATATTAAAATGTTCTTCACAGTGGCAGAGCCTTCTCTGAGAAAACTATGCACATTACTCTCAAAGTACCATATTTATTGTGCTTCATTTTCAGCTGTTATTTTTAGAGGCGGATGATACAATAAACTATAACATGGTATTTTTTTGCAAAGTCAGACAGTTTTATATTGAAAATACTGCTTCCTATATTTGTGTCTGCTGGTTATTACACTATGTTATAACAGTATTAATAATTTATTAGTCTTGGTGTTTTTACTATTTACCAAGAGACAAATGTGTTTATAATACATATTTTCTTCCACAGAACTCTACTTTGACAATTGAAGAATTTCATTCCAAACTGCAAGAAGCTACTAACTTCCCACTGCGACCTTTCGTCATCCCATTTTTGAAGGTATTGCACAGCTCACTGGTCTGGAAAGGATTTCAAGCCGTATTGTCGCGAAGTCACAACAGTGTTTCTGTTTAGGAGGGAGGGGCTCAGAAATGGAAGGGTGCTTTGTCTTCCTTTAATGGACGAAAACTATCTGAGTATATATATGTGGTTTTATGATCCTTTCTGAAGAAGCCTTTTTTTTTTTAACTTTTATCCTCACCCAAGGACACTTTTTCATTGTTTTTAGAGAAAAATAGAGAGAAAAAGGGAAAGAGAGCAACAGTGAAGTGAGAGACAGCACTGATTGGCTGCCTTCTGTGTATGCACCAACCCGGGATCAAACCCGCAACTCAGGCATGTGCCCTGGCTAGGAATCAAACCCGCAACCTTTGTGGTTACGGGAGGATGCTCCAAGCAACTGAGTCCAGGGTTAAAGTAGCCTTAAAATTGTAATACAGTGTGTTTTGAATAGTTAAGTTGGAAGAAGAGTTGAGAAATCTCTTTGAGTAAAGGTTTTGCTTGTTCTTTGGTCATTTGAATTACATTTTATATTTTGCTTATCTTTAGAATGAACAGGACATTGGCTGTACTTTTTAGTTTTCCCGAGTTTTTTCCATCTGGTTATCTTTGCAACAACCCTCATCCCTTTGCCAGTTAAGAAATTGGGAATAAGTGACAGATCCAGCGTATGTCTATCCGAGTATTGTCTGAGGTGTGGGTTAGAGACAGTTTTGAGTCCTCAGTTTCCCATGCTCCTCCAACTACCACCTCTTCAGTAAAGCAACTGGAAAACATGAAAAGAGTGCACAGTAGAAAGAAGGGACTTTTTTTTTTTTAATATTTGTAGGTCAGTTTTTCTTTTTTAAGATTTTATTTATTTATTTTTAGAGAGGGAAGGGAGGGAGAAAGAGAGAGAGAGAAACATCAATGTGTGGTTGCTGGGGGACATGGCCTGCAACCTAGGCATGTGCCCCGACTGGGAATCGAACCTGCGATGCCTGGTTCACAGCCCGCACTCAATCCACTGAGCTACGCCAGCCAGGGCAAGAAGGGACATTTTTATTTGACAAAGCAATTGACTAATTCACTGATGGATGCTAAAAGAACAGACAGTTTTGATAGAAAAGCAGATTACTAGTGTTCTTTGGATTTGGGTATGTATATTGCTCAGGCTTAGTAGGTTGTCAGTGAATAATGTGGAAGTACAAACCCATTTAAACTACAATTTAAAAACTGTCACCCAAAGATAATGTTGATTTTAGAGAGGGAAGAAGGGAAGGAGGGAGGGGGGAGAGAGAGGGAGAAAAGACTTCAGTGTGAGAGAAGAACATCAACTGGTTCTCTCCCCTACGTATGTGCCCCAACTGGGGATTGAACCTGCAGCCTAGGTATGTGCCCTGACCAGGGGTTTAACCCACAACCTTTTGGTGCAGGGGACGATGCTCCAACCAACTGAGCCACCCAGCCAGGGCAGAACAAACCTATTTGGATACTAACAGTAAGCTCTGCAGACTGACTAATGAGAAAGATTCACTTGCCTTCACCTTTAAAGGTTATTTTCATAATGAGCACTTCAAGAAGCCTGTGAGTCCATTCTTTGCCAGGAGTGTTTCCCTTCCCTTTCAATTCCTAGAACTCTGTATTTGGGAGACACCAGAAATATAACTGACCAGAGTCCTGTGTGAAATTCCAGGACTTTTTTCTTTTTTTTTTAAATCAGACACATAAGGTTCCAGTAACTATCCAAAAGTCTAGAAAGGCTTGTGTGAACTGAGCCCAAATTCAAAACTTTATGGATGGTAAGGCTTTCCTGCTGTTACACTTACTGAGGTAAAATGAAATAATTTGTTCTGAAAATGTTTACAAACCAATGCATTAGATCTTTTTATATGGAAATACAGATTTTAATTATGTTCTTTTCACTCTTTTCTAATTACATATTTAAAGTAACAGGTATGATGTATTAGTATTTCCCTCCAAAATGACTTACACGACAATCATATATTTTTAAAAGCAAATTATTTTTGAACATGTCAGTTGAGTCTAGAATCTTTGGTTTTCTGAGAGTTGTTTTCTGTAAAGACTTCATCATGTGAATGCCATTTCCTGTGCAAATACCACTGGTTTCTTTGCTTACAAGAAAAAAAAGAAAGAAAGAAAGAAAGGAAAGGAATGGAGGAAAAAAAGACTCCTTTCAGGGTCAAGTTGGCAGCCAAAAAATTTTTTAAAAGCTTACAAGGACACTTCCATGTTCTTCTATCACCGCTGCACACCATATGGTTACCATATCATTTAGTTGGGATCATTGGAATCAAAGATATAACTTTTTTTCCCCTAATTTTAGTGCTTTTTCTCAAAGGAGACATTAATGACAAAAACCATATGGTTGTGGGAACTCGGGCCTTAATAAGTGCATTCAAACATTGCTCTAACAATATGCATTAAAGTCTTGTTTTCATTAAGCTAATGTAACCCTCAGACCCTCGATTCCATTTTGCATTTATGGAGAAACATTTACTGGAAGGATATTAGACACCATTCTAATTACCTAATCTGGCACCAGAATTAGAGCAAACAAAATTGCTTTGTATTACCATATTTTTTAAATTGGAAGAAGATGTTTATGGAATCACTAAATTAGACTGAGCACCATGTGAAAGCCTCTTGTCTTGTGCCATCCATACATTTAAATTTGAGACTGGAGGCATGCGTGTTTACTATTAATCACTCAGTCATGTGACAGAGATTGTATTAAACATGAAGTTAGGAATCCCACCAAAATATAGATAAGATGAATTTAAATAAAACTTTTTGGTGAAAGCAGTCGTAGATACAACATCTTTTCTTATAAGCATCTTAATTTTTAGACATCAGTTAAAAAGTTTATTTATGCTTTGACCATATCCATTATTTAACAGTCATCTTTCAAAAAACATATTTGATCCTGAAACTAAGAAGTTATTATCTATAACACAAAGCCAAATGAATGTGTATTTTATAACTTGTCTCCAGGATTACTATTTTATATATCTTAAAATCAGCTTTTGTACTGAATATATTAAGGCTGTTGCTGGATGGAAGCCAGGGAATGCTTTGCCAAAACACATCTGCACACAAGATGTCCAGCCTGTGAGTCAGTTCTCCTGATTATCATTCAGGAATTTGTCTCTCCGAGCTGGCGTAACTATGTTTGCCTGCTTGGTTAAATATTGCTAGCATTCCTGAGAGGAAGAATCTGATTGCTTTTGAAAGGTCTCTGTATGTTCAGATAGAGCCTATACCTATGGTCCCAACTGAATCTGTTTCACACAGCAGGGCAGCAGCCTTGGTTGTAGTGCATACGGAGGGTGAGGGTTATGATACCCCAGGTGCCTCCTCTTGATGAGGATGCTGAAGATACTATGAAGGAGATATTTTTGGAGAGAAGGGAAGGGAGGGAGAGGGAGAGAAACGTTAATGTATGGTTGCCTCTTGCATGGTCCCTACTGGGGATCTGCCCTGCAACCCAGGCACTGCCCTGACTGGGAATTGAACCAGAGACCTTTTGGTTCTCAGGTTGGCACTCAATCCACTGAGCCATAGGAGCCAAGGCTTTTTGTGTCCTTTACTGGTACATTCTTGTCCTACTATTTTTTATCTTTGGCACTTTTTGAAAGAATCAGGAGTAGAGAGGTTTGCAGTATATTGTTTTGGATAATTTTAATCTTGTTTTTTAAAATCATGTTTCAAAATTGTTATTTTATTACACCTTTCTAAATATTTGCCCTCCTCCATCTACCCCCCTACCTCCCCTGCTCCCACAGTCAATCCCCACACTGTCATCCATGTCTGCGGGTCACTCACACATGTTCTTTGTCTAGTCCCTTCCCATTCTTTCCAACATTATCCCCCTCCCCCGTCCCCTCTGGTCACTTTCAGTCTGTTCCTTGTTTCCATGCCTGTGGTTCTATTTTGTTCTTTAGTTTATTTTGTTCATTAGATTCCTCTTATAGGTGAGATCATATGGTATTTGTCTTTCACTGTTTCACTTAGCATAATATTCTCCAGTTCCATCCATGCTGTCCCAAAAGGTAGCGGTTCTTTCTTTCTGCTGCGTAGTATTCCATTGTATAAATGTACCACAGATTTTTGGTCCACCCATTTACTGATGGGCACTTAGGCTGTTTCCAGCATTTGGCTATTGTAAATAGTATTGCTATGAACATTTAAAATTTTACATTTCAGAATGATTCTTAAAACTTCTTAAATGTTCACACAGAGTTGCTGTTTTTTAATTTTATTGATGGCCCATATATCTGAGATCTACCTTCACTAGGAAAAAAGACAGTTTAAAAAAAATACTTGGAAATATATTTATTACGCACATGATCCTCTAGACCAGGAGCGTCAGACTCATTTTCACTGGGGGCCACATCAGCCTCTCAGTTGCCTTCAAGCAGCTGAATGTAATGTTAGGATTGTATAAATGTAACTAACCCTTAACAGTTAAGTGAGAGCTCAGCGCTGCCACTGGATAGAAACAAGGTGCAGGGCTGGATTTGGCCCGCGGGCCTTGCATTTGCCACCTGTGCTGTAGAGTAACTGTAAAGCATTTATTTTTAGCACTGTTCTGGTGTAGGAAGTTATTTTCATTGCTACAGTGTGTGGTATGTGCTTATCTTTAGCAAATACCCTTGAATTTTAATTATACCTTGTGCAGAAATATGCTTTGCCATTATTATGAGATGGTTCTTTGGTTAATATCTTGGAAAATGGACTTGGGTTTCAAGTCCAGCCTTTTTGCCTGTGCCTGATATTCTAGAGGGCCCAGCTGGAACCTCCTTTATTCAGAAATGCTTTCCTTCTTGATGAGTTAGTTAATGTACGCGGCACCTGGTTTCTACAAATAAACCCTTATGTTGCAGAGATTTATGTTACTGACCTTTCCTTGAATTTGGGAGTTACGTGTCGTTGGGGATGAGTGCCATTCACTCTGCCACACTATTCACTCTGTTCTCCCCTCTGAAAGAATAAAAAATCAAAGTGAGATAAGAAAAACAAAAAAAACCCAACAACAACCTGGATTGATAATGTCAGAGTAAGTTTACTTTTTAGAGTAAAATTCCATTTTCATTTTAATGCTTTACTGTGTGTGAAATTGACTCCTTCCCTGTGGTCACATTGGAGATTGCCAGAATTGTGTATCAACAAGTGTGTTCTGAGAGTCTTTTGCAAAGTGCTGGTCTTGGTGAGGAGTGAGAGTGATGGGTACACAGGATTCCTTCTATTAAAATACATGTATTTTTTAGAATAAGGGTGACAGCAGATTATTTCTGTACACCACTTGTGTGTGCTGCTTTGTGCATGAATTCCACCTGGAATATTCGACCATACTCAGGGCATTACTTAAATGTAATGCCCTTCAATGAATCTGATTATTACTAAAAGTAATATCTACATTCCTATCTCTATATTTTTTTCTTCTTCAAGTTAGTAGTTGGCCAGAGATGTATCATAGGATTAGCCTGCTTTACCTGGGTAAGTTACTAGATACAAAAATGAATATGTCAGGAAGCCTATTTTGAAATTAATTGAAGTATGTATGTATTCCACATACCCTTTGTTTCCTGTGGTGAAAAAGCAAAAGATGCTTATGGATGGAGCCAGAACCTCATATCCTGCAGAGCTTATAATCAGTATGTTCTAGCATGAAGGACCTTAAACATAAAGAGGTGCCAGTCCCATTGTCCTTGGTGGCCATGGAAGCAGGGGAGGTGAGGTGGCTTACAAAGGTCAGATCCCTCACGCTTGGGGCAATCCGGGCTCAGGGAAAGACTGGCCTTGTAGCCCAGGGCTGAGGTATGTGCCTGAGAATCAGCCCTGCTGCCTACATTCAGGGACAGCTGTGTTTAGTCACATTGCCTGCTCCGTCGGTGTTGGAAAGCAGGCTGGGTTCATCCTTGTCTTCTCATCTTGCTCCTGCAGGCGAACCTGCCCCTGCTGCAGCGCGAACTCCTGCACTGCGCCAGGCTGGCCAAACAGAACCCTGCCCAGTACCTCGCCCAGCACGAACAGCTGCTTCTGGATGCCAGCACCACCTCACCTGTTGACTCCTCAGAGCTGCTTCTCGACGTGAACGAAAACGGGAAGAGGCGAACTCCAGACAGGTGAGAGGGAGGAGGACTGTGGACTGACCATGGCCTTTCCCTTGGACCTCTGGTATGAGGACATGTTTCATGTGACATCTACATTGCTTGACCTTCACCTCTTGCAAAATAGCAATAAGCTAAAGTGTCCATCTTGGGGACCCTTCTCCGGCCTGGGATGCTACAGAACATTGAATCTCTGGCCTGTGTCAGGCTTTTATGCAGCTTAATCTTTGTTGCAAATAATATTAAAGTAAAAGGTAAAGATGAATGATATTCAGATGTGCCAGGTGCCCTTGAGGGTTCTTAAACACACAATCTTAAAACTGTCATTTATTATATAACTCAACCCATATTTTACTCTTCAGCATTAGGAAATGTGCTGTTCTAAGTTGTCTCAAAACCTGATGGTTTTGAAAGCTGGCATTTATGTGTTACTCAGTAAACACAATGCAATAGCTATTTAATTTGCTTTTATGTGAACCAAGAGAAATCTTCTGGGAAGCTAGGTGAACTGAGTGAAGATAAGAGTTAAATAATAAAGATATCAAATGGCAATTTGCTGAAAAATTTTATTTATCAGCCAGTATTTATCCTATCAGAAATCTGCTCTCTTAATGAGAATTCTGAGAAATGTAAAATAAAGTCCCTTCAACAAAGTAGTTGTTGAATAAAGCATACACATGAAAATGCTCATGCACCTTACTAAGATAATTTTCTTTTTTTCATCCTCATATATAATAATTTTCTGATGTAGGAATGCAAAGTCTTATTAGAAACATTTTATATGGCAATAGTGAAATATGGAGAATATGAATTTGAAAACAGTATTCAAAACTTATCTGTTGCCCTGACTGGTGTGGTTCAGTGGACTGAGTGGCTTGTGAACAAGAGGGTCACCGGTTCAATTCCCAGTCAGGGCACATGCCTAGGTTGCAGGCCAGGTCCTCAGTAGGGGGCACGTGAGAGGCAACCACACATTGATGTTTCGCACACTCTCTTTCTCCCTCCCTTCCCTTCTCTCTAGAAGTAAATAATTAAAATAAAAAAAATACATTAGAAAAAGAAAACTTGTCTGCTATGTACTTTGTTTTCTTTCCCCTTTTATATATTCTCTCTTTAATCAGGCATGAGTATAGCAGCCATTGAAAGGTCAACACTTGGCCACAGTTATGTTCCAGATAGATAGGAGTTTACAGTCCTTGGAGCTGCTCAGAGACATCTATGTGTAACTGACTTGGCTGCCCCTAAATGTATCAGCTGCTTTGCAAATCAAGGTTATTAAAAGCAAACCAGTTTACATATAGTTACTATAATTTTTATGCTACAATCTCTGGAATTTATCCTTGACATAGGACCTCTTAATAGTTTAAAGTTGCTGAAGCAAAGGTTAAACATTAGTTTACTTCTAGCATACTATAGACCCACCTTCATATATGAACAGCTAATAGTGCTACTTCGTATTTTTGCAAGTCTTATTTCGTTGGCCATATGTATGCATTTAGTACTTTAGCTTTTAAAGGGAACTGCTTAGTCCAGGTGTCTGAGAGCCACGTCCACATGATCCTGAAATCCAAGAAGTGGCCCAAGGATAGATGATTCACATGTGCATTCTGTCTGCTCCTAACCATTTGCTCTGTAGGAAATCCATACTGAGTGCAGGTATTGAGATGTTTCAGCTCCTTTTTTTTTTTTCACAACAGTGTAGTAAAAGAATTAGGGAGAGACTGGGTGGGAAATTGGGACAAAGAACATTTACTTGGGTGGAGGAGAGGGTAATAGGGGAAGATTTAGACAGCCGTGATACATGTAAAGATAATCTTGTAGGCAAAGCTGGAAATAGACACAGGGTGTTCTAGAAACCCTAACTGTGAAGCAGCCATAACAGGCAACACAGAAACTTCCCTCATTTATTTCTCTGTATTCCCAGCCATTTCCCCACTGGTTCTTTTCTGGTGTTTTGTATTGTAATATACTCTGCCTTTAGACTTTCCTTGGACAGTGCTGAGGTAAGCCCTGACTGATGTGCTAACACGGAATTGAAAGCTTCATGTAAAGGACACAGAAAGTCAGCATTTGTTCTTGGTGAGCTGCGGCTGTGTGTGCATGTGTATTTGTCTTCAGCCAGGTCGAACTCTCTTAGAGCCTTCAGTTTTACTCTCCCTGTCGCTACTCATAGACTGCAGTAACTGCTGGAGTGAGGATCAGGCAGCTTGCTCTTTGGGTGGAGCATTCTTTGTCGGGTGGAACCCCGAAATGTGTGTTATGATGGAAAGTGGCAAGCGGACTTCCTTCGAGTTAGGAGGAAGGGTAATGGGAATATATTGTGTAAATACACTTTCATCTTGTGGGAATTTGATCAGGGCCAAGGAAATATGGGCCTCTATAGTATTCCTTTGCATGTATTTTCAGCATCTTGTTTGCATATGCATTTTCCTCTTCTCTGATCACTTATCTGTATATCCAAACCCACTGCAGGAAATGGTATAGAGTACAGCACTGTCTGACAGCAGAGCTTTTTTTGTTTTACTGAATGTTTTGTTGGTGCATATGGTCTGACATGGATGAGCAGCCACGTTGAGATTCTGGAGTCTATTAAACTGGCTCATTAAAAAGATCAATCTGTTTCTGTAATAACACTGGGAACCATCAGTCACTAAAAGGGGGAAAAACTGACACCTGAGGAGAAAACACATTTTGGTAATTTGTTCCTGACATGTCATGAATAAAAGAGCACTCTGTGTTTTGTTTACAACTTTGGGGACTTCCGTGTTGTGACGATTGCAAGTTTGAGCTACAAAGACCCTTGTCACGTGTTTTAGGAATGGGTTTGGGCAAGTGTAATGTTTTTCTCTCCTTAACTGTGATCGTTACTGGTTCTGTCTTTTTGTGCATATGTGTTTTTTTTTAAGCATTATTATTATTTACGGAAAATTGAATACTCTGGGGAAGCCTACAAAATCTTCTTTTTTTTCCCTGTATGGAGCAGTGAAATGTATTCTTTCTTTTAAAGGTAGCTCTGTGGCGAGTCCCTGGACTACTGTACTGGATGTGTAGGGCTGTCATAAAGTGTTGTAGAACGTAAATTAGAAAAACAAAATTGTCATTGAAAAGCCATATTATTTCTTTCTAAAATATTACAGGAAGTAAATAGAAAATTTCGGCCTCTGCCCCTTGTGAGTATGTAAAAGTTGACTATTTGTAGCAGACCTTTGTTTTGCTGTTCTGTGGTGGGGGAAGCTGAAGAGGGGGCATGAACATTTTGGGCGCTGGTTCAGTGAAGTGACCACTTTCGAAGAGTGAGCATAGAAGTCAAAAGCCCTTTTTAAAACTTCTCACCCGCTGTGATGGTTCATTGAGAAACTTGCACTTTCACATGGAGTGAGGTGAGAAGAAGCAGTTAGAGAACATTGTATTTCCTGAGACTGCGGATGCATAAAAATTAAGGACTTTAAAAAATACTTCTGTTGTATTAATTAGCATTGCTCTCATTCTGTTTCACAGCTTTGATATTGCAGCTTGTTGTTATAATGTGTCTTTAATATTGTGTTCTCATCTGTTATGCTAATTTTCTGACTCAGAGAATCTTTCTTGCTTAAGATATCAAACTGAATTATCATTGGTTTTTGTTATGGGTAACACTGCCCCAGCCCAACTATTTCAAAGGTTGGCACTAGGTATTAATTCCCTTCAAATATATACCATCATTTTAAGGTAATAATGTTGTAAATTACAGGTTAACACATCTAGAGCTTATTGTGAAGGCCACTTAGTTGCATTAATACATATTTCCTCCTCCTCCAATAATTAAACTTTTTTCTTTAAAAAGACGTGCTTGAACTTTAGAATTATATAATTTATCAGTTAGGAGGTATCATATGGATTCAGCCAGCCATCCCTTTTTCTTATGCTTGAAGAAAAACTAAGGCCCTAAGAATTTGACTAAAGCCATAAACCTTCATAGTGGAAAAATCAGCATATTTGCATACCTGAAATCTTGCAGTTGCACAAAATATGTTTTAATGTGCAGAATGTAAATAAAGAAAGCTCAACTGTGAATTGTTTTTATTCCCCTTTCCCCCTTTCATCCTTCTCTGTAATTGCTCACGTGGGTAAATGCAGTGGTGTAATATTTTATAAATCTTTTTAATAATAGAGGATCTAGTCAGTCAGGTATCTTGGCTTAAGGAATAAGAAGACCCTGAAGTCTGGAGGGTCACAAGGTACTCATTTCAAAACCACGTTCATTGAATATATAATGTTTGTCTACATAGTGCATACTAGCTTAAACTACTAGGTTCATATTTTCTTTTCTGTAAGATGAATGAGGTTTCAATATTTTTGTATTTCTAAAGACAAAAGGTAAATATGTACACTTTCCAAGGAATTGCAGGATCAATCGGCTGTGAGTGAGGATAAAATATATATTATCTATAGCATTCAGTTACCTGTGAAAAATGTAAGTAATACTATATTCATACATTCTTGTTTTGTGTTAGGTCCTTTATGGGTACTTAACTTTCAAGAAGTGGATAATCATCCCTGTGGGAATGAATTTAAAAAAAGATTTTCATTTGTGAAAATAGCATTAAGTTGCATTATATGACATGGAAGCGTGGTTTTTTGAGGACATTTTGGTCTGCCTGTGCTCCGGTCTCAACGTGGACTTGCCAGCCTCATTTCTTGCTGCTCTCCTAGGGCCTTGCCCTGCTCACGTCCAGTTTATATTCAGAAGGCTGTTTCTGCTCTGCTGTAGTTCTTATATGCCATAGTTGTATTTATACTCCACAGGCTAACTCGAACAATATCTGCTATTTAACAAAGCCTTTCCAATCATAAATGGTTATTATTTACTGAGCACTTAAGATGCTCCAGGCCCCGTGCTAAATAATTTACATACTAACACGTAGCACTTCCTCCCTAACAGTCCTGTGGCCTGGACTCAGGCGGGCTGGGACAGGTGTCCGAGGTCACATAGCTTGTAAGAGGCCCCAATGGGGTGCTGAGCGTAGATTCTCGGACTTGAATGCCCACGCTCCTCTAACTGTGATTCTGACCGTCAGCCTCTGAGTGCCCCAGCTTAAAAACAAAATGCTGCAAGTTATTAACTGCTAAATGTGTGGTAGATTCACGCAGATTCTTTCAGGTTGTCCTCCCAGTAGCTCTGAAATAATCATTTCCTCTTTGTGGACAAGAACACTGAGGCTTACAGAGGTGAAGTCCATACATCCAACAAATGGAGCCAACGTGTGAACCAACTCCATGGCCCCTGGAGTGATCTTTTCCCAGTGCAGTCTGCCATACCACTTTTGTACTGTCTGTATGGTACCAGCTAAGTTCAGCTTCTGTATCAGAATATAGAAGTCATATCTCCAGTTAAATTGGTTTTATGGTGAGAGATTTCTTGCCAGTACACTTGCACAAGAAATACAGTAGGGTATTAAACTGTGATTTTACAGAGGGTGTTTAGGGATTATCTCTTGTTCATCTGTGTATGCCCACTAAAGAGGGTAGGGTATTACACAGAGTGGGTGTCTAAAACAAAACAAAGAAAATACCACACACAAAACAAAACAAGAACAAAACTACTTGAACAAATGCATTATGAAAGTTACACTTAATGTAGTCACTTTCATTATTATGCAAAGTGGTCTCTTCCTTGAGTTTTTCTTGCTTTCTACCATTTTAAAGGGCACATCTCTGAGAGGCACACAACAGGGAAAGTAGCCATCGACAGCCCAGGAACAAAATGCCATGATTGGTTCACTGACCAAAAAAACTGGAGGGCTTCGCTCGAAATGTAGAGATGACAGATTAGAATAAGAAAGCACAGAAGAGCGGTAGAAATTGACTATGTCAGCAGTGGCCAGAAATTACGACAGGCAGGGGACAGCCAGTAACAGAAGTCTTAACTGTTGAGCAGATGGCGAGTTCCAGGAGACACATGACAGAGTGTCCACCTTCTTGTGGGGGGAGAGAAGAAAACCCAGGTGCTTCTGAACTGCTGTATTGTAATCCTTGAAGATCCAGGCATGATGTGTATATGCCTGGAGTGGCCACCATCCACCATCATTTCATTCATTCCTGAAGGTTGTAGCATGCTGCTTGGGAAGTGATCTCCTAGGTGATTGTTCAGCCATGGAGAGACTGAAGGCACTTCTTCCATGTGGCCCCGTAGTGACTGACGGTCCTGTGCCATTCAGCCCTCTCACCTTCCCTGTCTAAATAGCCCACTCCCTCCAAGAGGACAGCAAAACCCAGAAGCTGCTATGGGTTGTCATGAAGTACTAGGTTTGACTTTCTTTTTGAGGAGGCAGGGGAATTTGTAATATATTCGTAAAATATTTTTGTAATATATTTAATATATTTTGTTTCAGATGCATTATTCAGTACCAATAGAAGGGTATTTTGTAAAATTTTCATCTAGATTCACCTAGTTTTTAACAAATCATGAACAGAACTTTCACTGAATTATTTTGAAACTATGACAAGAAGGCTTAACACCCCCCTTTTGATTCAGTGTCTGCTGCTTCTGTGAAAATCTTAACAGATTGCATGTATAAGAAAAGACAAGGAAGGTGTGTTTAATATTAAGTTACTAATGTTTGGGGGCTCTTAAGAAAATAGAACTGTTACCTCCTGATCTATATCTTCTAGATATAGACGTCAAAATTAAAAAAAAAAAAAAAAAAGCTTTTAAAAGACTTGAAGACGCTACCAGCATCTTACACTGCTCTGGCTGAGATACTGGCAGAACAGGACAGACACATAGGTGATGGTTACAGAGACTCGGGGCCTGTGCTAGACATGGTAGGAGAACAACGGCAGGACTGGGTTTGGAGAAGACAGTTCTTACGTGACTTCCAAGTTCCAGCTTGGGTGACGGGGTAGAAGGCAGCATCCCTGGCTGGTGCAGGAAGTGCCAGAGGAAGATGACGTCAGTTTGGACAAATTCTGTTTGACATGCCCACGTAACCCGGGGAAGTGAGCGCTGTGGCTCTCATTTATGTGTAACAGGACTAAGATTAGACCCTGCAGTTTCTTCCGTGCCATTCTAAGGTGCATTATGCTGTACCAGTTTGCCCCTAGAACAATCTTTGTAGTGATATCCCTGCCCCCCACACTTAAAAAAAAAACATTTTAATCTAGAAAAGAATTTATGTCTGTTCCTGTCATACAGGATGTTGATTAGCCCTGTTACATTATTTATTGTCATGATCTTATAATAACTTTTATCATTTTTCCTCATTTTTTGAATGTTATAGTATTTCATGCAAATGTTACTAAGGGGTTATCAGTGACAGTGGCCAATTATGACATGTAAAATATTTTATTATAGAGGCAAGTATTTTTTTAAATGTTTTCTTTCATAAATAGTTTGTAATCTATGGTTTTATTTTTTTATGGTCTATGTTTTTGAGGAACAGGTGAAAAAATAACTTGAAATAGATTAAAGTGTAAATTTGGTTGTCTTTTAAGGGGATTTTTTGTTTGTTCGTTTGTTTGTTTTTAATACCATGACTTGTTTCCTTCCAGTCCCATGTACTTGGCAGGAAACCGAATCCCAAACGTTAACTTTCCCAGGTTACCCGAGGTGACACAGCTGAGGCCTCCATGGGCCTCCGTATTTAGGACCATCGGACCCTGAGACCAAAGTGATTGGGATCTCTGTGTTGATGTGGTTAGATTACATGCAGGAAGGTTTCTTCTGCCTGGTAGGGATGTAAAGTATCCTCAGGTTAACTTGAAAAACAGACACCTTCCAGAAATCTATGAAACATAGCAAACTTCCCACTAGAATTTGAGTTACTTCAAGAGTATGCTAGTATAAGACACTTACTAATGTTTATTAGTTTTGCCTAATACACTTTGAAAGGACAACAAATAAACAATCTGATTTGGAATTTGCCCAAGCATGTGAGGTGTAGATAGATGGACGCATTTCGTAGAAGCAGACAGACAAATGGCAGTGAAGTTGTTTTAGATACATACATCCTTTGAATAGCATTGACCTTATAATAGACATGAGGGATTCAAGGAAGCACCAGTGAGACCTTATTTTTGTGGGCTGAGTGTTTTAATGTTTTGCTATTAAAATGTGAGTTGATGAGCTTTATTGTTTCCATTGCTAGTTGAGTAATGGGACCTCGAATAGGACAGCGGGGACCTGATAGAAATGGTAGGACCAGCTTGGGACCTAGCCCTGCTTGGGATATCACTGTTTGGTTTAAGGGGGGAAAGATCTTTTTTCTAGTAATAGATCCTTGAAGTCATAGTACTAACCAGATGGCTGATCTGAGAGTAAATATAAGTTACACTTTGAAATTTGTAAGAAATCTTCCAATATTGCATGTTGTTATCTTTGAACAAGGGTAGAGAAAACCAGAGTTGAGGTGGTTTGACACAACTGGGCCAAAAATGTTTCTATATTTGGAGATACAACAGTGGTTGCTCTGAGGTATTTAGAGGATATCTTCTATTTTTGCACAAATAATTAGCTATAAATAATAAATTGTTCAGAACAAAGAACAGAGAACTTCTCTGTTGGGTAAAGTAGTTGACATAGGCACAGTTTGGCCAGAGGACCGTCAGCCCTGTGTGTGTGTGTGTTTGTTTGTTTTTTAAAGATTTTATTTATTTATTTTTAGAGAGGGAAGGGAGTGGGGGAGAGAGAGAGAGAGAGAGACATCAATGTGTGGTTGCTGGGGGACATGGCCTGCAACCTAGGCATGTGCCCTGACTGGGAATCGAACCTGCGATGCCTGGTTTGCAGCCCACGCTCAATTCACTGAGCTACACCAGCCAGGGCAGCCCTGTGTGTTTTTATCTGCATGATATTTAGATGTAAATATAGAAAATTGAATTACAGAGTTTTCCAACTAAAAGGGACCTCAGAAATTGTCTAGTCCAGTGGTTTTCAAACTTGATTTTAGTAGCAGACATTTTCTTCACAATAAATCCTTAGGTGGAACCCCAGTTTATAAAAACAGATAATAATAAGTGGGTTCCTCTGGCCCTTTAACGTTTGATTGTTTGGGGGAAGATTTCTTTATTGCCTGCAGATTCCCTTACATGCCTTACGTGGCACAGTTTGAAAACCACTGACCTAGTCCAACCCTTTCATTTTGCAGATGAGCAAACTGAGGTCCAGAGAGGTTAAGTGGCTTGCCCAAGGTCACACAGCTAGTCGTGGAAGAGCCAGGACTAGATCTCAGGTCTCATGATTCCCAGTCCCGAGCTCTTTCCACTACACCACACTGCCAGTAAGGTAGGTGCTGTGTTAGCATTATGTTCATAGCTACTAATAGTCTTCAGTATTTTCCAACTGATTTATACTGGTAATATGTATTGAATATTGAAGTGTATTGTTCAGAAATGTATAGGATATGGAAATACAGATTACAATCACATAGATAATACTCTTAGAAGATAAATCAATGTCTAGAATGTTTCACTTTAAAAACATATTTTAAGGCAATGTGTTTAGGTAATGTCTGAGCTGCAGTGGACATTTTTGTCTAGTATGAATGATGTTTGAGTACAGACACCTACTTTGATGGGAGCAGCATTGAGACTTCCGGCTACGCCCTCAGGGTTTGTGCCCCGCAGTCATGTCCAATGTGGGCCAGTCTGCTGTCTTCGGGGCAGTGCGCCTTTCTTCAGGATGTAGTGGGCATGTATGATTTCACACTGCACTCTGCAGTTTCCCTCAGTTCTTTGTGTTCTATACCTCCTGTCTCCGAGTCCTTTATTCTTCTCAGTCTGGTGTGTGCCAGTTGTCACTGGGGACCTACCCCACTGGAGGGGAAGGATGGCTCATTGTCGAATCCTGTGGCCCTCATGAGCTCTGTTGTTGAGTCATTGCCACTCTGGTTCCTCTGGTGTTACCAGCCAAAGATTATCCTGGAAGCCAGGAGAGTAGGGAAGATGTCTTAAGGCCTCTATGCTAGTTACCAACCTAAAATCAAAAAGACATGCAGAAACTAGCAGCTGCTGTGACTTGGTAGAATTCTCATGGGGAAATTTTACAAGGAAAGTAGATGTTCCTGCTGGTCTGATGACAGAATGCTGGTCTTGTGGGGACAGCCAGCTACTTCATAGAAATTGGTTTAGGAGCTGTGATTCTGGTCACAGTTGGATGTGGTTTGTTCCTATCTTACTGAGTATATTCAGTTAGCCTTAAAGAATAGAGATTTATTTAGCCAGAAAATATCTATTTAGCATTACCTCTCTTTGCAAATATAGGAGTGGTGATTAGTTATCAGGTCTCATTTATATAAAGTATTCCTTTGGAAAGCCAAGTTCAGAGTTTTGTGCATCACCTGATCAAGTGCAATTAGCATATGCCATCCTCGCCTGAGACCTGATGGCCCCATAGAGGTCTCACATGTTCTCTGGGCATTGGTTTCCTCAACATTAAAATGAGGGGTTTCACCTGAATTCTCATTGAGTTCCACCTAGCTTTGTATAACTGCTTGTTGATATCTTGGTGACCCAGGGTAACGTCAGAGTCCCAGACATTGCATTGCTTTATTGTATTAGCTTGCTTGATCAGCACTTTTTAATAGAACTTTCTGTATCTCAGCAGTCCACTATTATAACCACTAGCCCCAGGTGGCAATTGAGCACCTGAAATGGGGCCACTGCTCCTAAAGAACTGAATTTTAAACTTTATTTAATTTTCATTAATTTATATTTAAATTTAAATAGACACATGTGGCTACTATGTTGGACAACACAGCTCTTAGATGGTCGCGGACATGAAAGTCAGATGCCAGGTTGGGTGAATGGAGTAGGTGTACCTTGACAATTCATCAAGAGAATGATGTTCTAAATTGAATCTTCATCAAATACAATTGGTCTTATGGTAATTTGTTAGAAATCCAGTACTCTCTTTTGAATGATAATATGCTACAGAGTGAGATTGGGTTTCCTTTTATTCACAAGCTAAACATCTGAAACTCAACTGAAATGATATTTGCTGAAAGGTATTTGAGAATTGAACCATTTTCTCCTGTGTGCAGTTCTGTGATCATTTAGTCCTCAGCATGGGTTTCAGTGAATCCCCATAGGTCTTCTGGGAAGCTGAGTTTACAAAGTTTCTGGCCAGTAAAGAAATATTCTGTTTATATTACGCGTTCAAATGTGAGTGTCTGAATTATGCTGGTTTCTGAGTACATATGAAACAAACTCTTTTTCTCCCTTCCTCCTCCTTAGAACCAAAGAAAATGGCTTTGACAGAGAGCCTTTGCACTCAGAACATCCAAGCAAGCGACCATGCACTATTAGCCCAGGCCAGCGGTACAGTCCAAATAACGGCTTATCCTACCAGCCCAATGGCCTGCCTCACCCCACCCCACCTCCACCTCAGCATTACCGTTTGGATGATATGGCCATTGCCCACCACTACAGGGACTCCTATCGACACCCCAGCCACAGGGACCTCAGGGACAGAAACAGACCTATGGGTAAGACTGAAGGATCTGTTCACTTCTTGTGGGATTGGATGCTTGAAGATTTACATCATTACTTCTCAACTGAACTTGAGGCTTGAAATTTGTGACAGGGGTAAAAATTCTCTTTTCTTTCTTTATATTGTCTCCTTTATGAGAAAAAGTTGATAATATGTTCTTTAACAGCCGTGCTTTTTTCCTCTTAATTACTTGTATTCTTACGACAGCAGGTTAATTTTTTGGAAGGAGACATCCAAAACCCTCAACTAAATGGGAAGTGAATTTTCAGTTGGAACTTTCTTTAATATGAGACATTTCAATTGCAATCTGCCTTTCGCAAATATTTTTAAAAGCCCATTTATTTTATTGTATCTTTTATTTCAGATAGACAAACTTCATTTTTATTTTTCTACTCTTCATGATATTTCATATTTGAAAAATATGATACAGCATGTCTGTGGCTTAACAGATGTTCTTTGAGGAATGATTTGGTACTTGCTTTTTTAACTTTAAACTGCCAGTGAGTAAATTTAGTATTGAAATTTTGGGTCAAAGATTAGAATTCCAGAGAAGGAATGAGTTTAAAAATATGTGTACCGTGTGCCTGTATTCACTCTTTCTTTGCATAAAACCATTGGAAATGAAGCTTTCAGGACACATTTCCTTCTAAAGAACAAGTGAACATCATGAAAAATGGAAGGGAAGATGAACAAGGTAGGTTTTGATAGGCGATCGGTGGTCGAGGTGAAGGTTTCAGAGCTCTGTTCCTGGAGCCCCTTCAGTTCTTCATTTTTGGTGAGTCAGTCGCTTTACAGACTGACTGGAAGCAACAGTCAGGCCTCTCTATTTCCGTCTTCTGTGTCCCTGCCACCCACCAACAGGACTTCCCCTTGTAGCTGGTTGCTGACAGATTGTCCTGACCTGGGTGATTTGTTGGGTAAGGATCCTGGAAACAGTCAGGGACAAAGTCCAAGTGCACAACCAGAACATAGAGCTGAGGGTGCAGAACTCTGCGAAGTGCAGCCAGCCAGGTATTCAGTGCCTGAGTAGTGGGGACCGTGTTGTTAAGCCACAGGCTGAGGCAGTGTGGAGAGCAGCAGTCCACAGGAGATTTCTAACTAGGTTACCCGCAAATAGAGGCTGCAATATATAAGACCTTTTTGCCTTTCTACATACAACCCTTTCAATATTTGAAAGAAGAAAGGGAGAGGGGAGGGGAGGGGCAATTAAGGACCAGTTTGTGAGACAGCAGCACAGTAATCCTGCTGTCCCGCAGTAGTCACTCCTGCATTCCTGTACTGTGTCGGAGACAGAGCTGCGCGTGGGATTTGGGCTTCCTTCATAGACAGTCTGTCTCACGTTCTCTCAGTACCCTTTCTGAAGAATTCTCAACAGTGGTCATGTTGTTTCTCAGACCGGATTGATATACTGACCCCCAAATCCAATGTGATGACGACCCCCTTCCAAGCAAAAGCCTTGTCATTTGCTTATAACTTAATGTTCCTAACATTTGATGGATCATTTTCAAGTAGAAGCGGAGGCATCAGGCCATTGTAAGACCAGTTCAAGATACCCCACTGTGTAGGTGCTAGGATCTGACCTATTTCTTACGTAGCAAGTGCTGTTTTATGAAATACTGGTTTGAATGTACTATAAAGTAATCATCTAGGAAGTAATTATGCTTATGTGCAGTGATTATGTTTTCATTTAGTAATGTAAAAATCCCTTTATGAATTATATCTATTGGTTTTATGGGATTTTTTCCAGACCATGTTCCTTACCTTTTAATTATATTAGCTTATAAACCTAATAGTACTAATCTCTATAAATATGTGCAACTATTTAATCATCTCTAAAGTCTGGCAGAGTTCAGTGTATGTTAATATAAAATAAAATCTTGATGTATGAGTGACAAAGTATGGTGTTATGCCGGCCTGCCATTTTGAAAATATAAAAATTCTCATGAAGATATACTCGGTCTGGTATGATTTATAAATGCCTGTTTTGTGTAGAGATATATACTCACTAGAATCCTTTAACAAAAGGACATTACAGGCAACATTAGTTTAGAAATAAAATTAGAGTTTAATCTAGTTAGCTAAAATTTTCTAAAGTCTAAGAACCAGTTAAGGCTCAACAGGAGTGTCAAACTTTCCACAAATGAAAATATGCTGTTTAATGCTCATGAGCTACTTTCTCTTAGTATATCCTCCTGGTATTATAAATATAAATAAAAATTGTGTGCGGAAAATTAATAAATGTCTAGTTTTGAGTTGCTTTATTTTTTATTTTTAAAGATTTGATTCACTGCGAACCAAAGCATCGCAGGTTCGATTCCCAGTCAGGGCACATACCGGGGTTGCAGGCCATGGCCCCCAGCAACCGCACATTGATGTTTCTCTCCCCCTCTCTTTCTCCCTCCCTTCCTTCTCTGAGAATAAATAAATAAAATCTTAAAAAAAAAAAGATTTGATTCAGAGTTCAAAAGCAGCAAAGTCCTATATTTATTTTCCACCAAGTACTTGGGCTCAAACATGTTTCTAATGTACTTGTTATTTTTTCTTAAATGAGATGAGCTTAATACTGTTCCACAAATGTTGGAATTTTATTAGCCACAGACATCCTGTTTCACTTTAATATTCCATATGTTAGCACTTGTATCATTATTGATTTATTTGGATGAATTTTGAAACTTTTGAAATCTCTGGAGTTCTTAGTTCTGAAAAGCCTCCGTCATGAAAGTCAATGCTATGTTTATCAGTGCTACCTTGTCACCCTCCAGTTGTCTTCTGTGATGACTCATTCAGCGGTGGTGCTTTTTCCTTAAGACACAGGCAACAAATAAGTCAATAAGAATTACATACTTGGAAACATTTCAACTCACAATAGTCACAACAAACAGCAATAACTAAATACTACTTTTCCCCAGTGTCTTTTCTATTATGTGAATTATTAAAACATATTTGCAATTCTGCATTTTTACCAATAGGTGGCATTGATAATTTTAACTTCTAAATGTATCTCAGATGTGTTCTCATTGGACAGGAATGATGCAAAGGCTTTTATATTTAGCTTTTTAGTTAGTCTGAGGGGAAATTGCATTTATTTGTTCATTTTTCATGGTTGATATTTGTTCATGTTTTATGGTTGGCTGACAGCAGGCATGTGACTCATCGTATTTATTTTTCCAAATTAGCTAAAGGAAGGAATTTTTAATCAGTCAAATTTCACAAAAAGTGTAATGCAGTGATGCAGTGTCTCATAACTCTTGTCATCTAACTCTTACATAGTACCCTCAGAGAATTCTGTGGGTGTCAAGAAGCCTAAACCATGTCACTTTGAGTTTGCTATTCAGAGTATTTAACTAGTCTTTTTTTAAAATTTAATCTTTACTGTATTTTTTCCCCATTACCATTTAGTCCCATTATACCTCCCTCTACCCAATACCCCCCACACTATTGTCCACGTCCATGAGTCCTTTTCTTGTTGGCTCAGTCCCTCTGGTGTGCCATGGCACACTAGTGAGTCGCAAAAATGTTTTAAATATTTAATCAGGGACACTGACTTCTTTTCCTTCAAATTGTCAAATAATAAAATGACAACAGCCAATACAACAATAGCTGCCCAGTGTGAAGAAATCAAAATTACAGTACTTTTTGTTACATCAGCAAAAATATAGTTTTTGGTGTGCCACAGAATTTTAGTAGTTTAGGTGTGCCATGAGATGGAAAAGGTTGAAAAATCACTGGTCTAACCCCAAAAGAAAAGTTGTAACTGTTTAGAATGGAAACTGCCGTAGCCCAATGCCTTTCCTTCGTAGTAGAACCTGACATGTCTTATGCATACTGACTTTGTAAGAAGAGCGTCCCATTTCCAAGTATATCAGAGCCTCCTACTGTATCCTTTTTTAAAAATTTTACTGAGTTTTCATTATATAATACAAATAAAAGTTTTATTGTGTAATCCAGTTTAATTATTTCAGGTTCTTCATGTTTCAACAAGTTATTTTGGCTCTTATTTATTTTAATTAAATTTTTAAATTTAAGTATAGTTAGTATGCAGTCTTATGTTAGTTATACTAGTTTCAGGTGCACAGTATAGGGACTTGACATTTAATACCTTATAGCGTGACCAGCCCACTAGTTCTAGTAATCCTCTGTCGCTATACAAACCATTCACAATATTATTGACCATATTCCCTTTCAGCTTTCACCCCACCCCCTCACGCTCTCCCCTCTGGTAACCATCCCTTTGGTCTGTGTTTCTATGAGTCTGCTTTTGTTTTTGTTTTAGATTCCACATGTAAGCAAAACCTTATGGTATTTGTTTCTTTCTGTCTGACATGTTTTCTTAGCATAATGATTTCTAGATCCATCCATGTTTGGGCAAATGGCAAGAATTCATTCTTTTTTATTGCTGTGTAGTATTCCAGTGTGTGTGTGTGTGAGTGAGTGTGTGTGTGTGTGTGTGTGTGTGTGAGAGAGAGAGAGAGAGACAGATCTTCATCATTGATGGATACCTAGTCTGTTTCCACAGGCTGTTGTTGAGACACATTTATTTTCTATTTCGATGAGCATCCTCAATAACTGCTCATGTTATTACTATTGTTACTCACTTAGTAAACATTTATGTGTTATTTTTTAGGGTAGTATCTTCACTGTGTTACTAAAGAGCAAAAATATTTATGCTATGGACTACAAATCAGGCTTTTTAATTTCTTGATTTGAATTCATGATACTTGACCAAAATTATATCTGGTATATTGATTTTTTCATAAAGGATATTTGATTTGTTTCTATTTTTTATATTTTGGTAAATTGAATGGATATATGCAGCTTTCATATTATGTGAGTCCTCTCTTCATGATTTAATTTACCATGGAAGTATATGTAATAGGATTGTGTTTGTTTACACTGTGCTGAAATGTGGAAAAATTTTACTACGCTTTTTTAAGAAAAGCATGTAGAATGATTTATACTGTCTTTATTTTTAATGCCGAAAAATCACACTTTTAAATGAGTTAATGTCTTCTTGTGGTTTCTTATTTCTTATATTTGTCAAAGGAGTTAGAATTTTCACTTAGGGAATGTTACATGGAAAACTAGCTCAGGACTTGGCGTCACTTTACTCCTTCCATTGTCATGTGTAAAAGGAAGGGTTCTGACCAGATGACCTGTAGGAGTCCCTAACATTTTATCATTCTTTCAGCAGCCTGCCTACCAGGTGATTCTGAATCTGCGTGCCTCCACTTAAAGTTGAATATTATTTCATATAGTTTAGTTTGCCCTGTAGTCTTTGCTAAGTATCTGTGTGCATATGAATTATGTCCCGAATGCTTAGGGTGATTCAACCTTCTCCTCTCCATTTGTAGGGTTGCATGGCACACGTCAAGAAGAAATGATTGATCACAGACTAACTGACAGAGAATGGGCAGAGGAATGGAAACATCTTGACCATGTAAGATGTCGGTAATTGTTTAGGTTAAGACATTTTGAAAACAACTGGGGCGTGGTTACCTCATAAAATAAAAGTCTGGGGATACTTTGAAGGTATTATGTTTTCTGCTAACCTTGAAAAAAAATGAGTGAGAATATTTGAAGCAGAATATAGTATTTGATTTCTGAGTTGATACCAAAGCCATTTATGAAAGAGGCATGTTTAGATCATGGGAAAGAAATATAGTTTCCATGAACGGTTTACTGAGTTTATGCACTGATGGGATTAATATTTGGAAAGGTGGCTGCATACCTTCATGATGTTTGCTCTTTACCATGACTCACGTACATGCCTCCCACATTTTAGTCTCATTCCCAGGAGTTGACTTATCTATGGGGGTTTCAGTTTCAAATCTAACCTTTGAAAAGATTAGACTGAAGCCTTTAGGAATTAAAAAACACCTTTCATTGTCCTAAAATAGTTTGTTTCCCTGCCCACCAAAGTCTTTAAGTTGCAATGATTGATCTGTTCTTCCCTTTTCCCCTGTTCATCACACAGCTGTTAAACTGCATAATGGACATGGTAGAGAAAACAAGGCGATCTCTCACTGTGCTAAGGCGATGTCAGGAAGCGGACCGGGAGGAACTGAATTACTGGATCCGGCGGTATAGCGATGCTGAGGACTTAAAAAAGGGCAGCAGCAGTAGCAGCAGCCACTCCAGGCAGCAGAGTCCCGTCAACCCAGACCCAGTTGCATTAGGTATCTTTTCTTCAGTGGACCTGTCACACAGATAATTCTTATGCTATTAATGCTGATTTTATTTTTCACCTGCCTTTTCAAACATAAAAGGTATGCAGGGGATTTTAGAACAATAAACCTTTCATGTATCTTCAAATATGTCTTGTCTATCTGTCAGGAAGGTGGGCAGATTGGCTTATGCATGGCAGTCACAGAACTTAAACTCTTCTTCCAGGTTAAGGTGTTGGGCTCATGGTAAAGCTTCAAGGCTGAACCAGAAGGCACTTACGTCACAGAAATGTGAGCTGCTTCCCAATGTAGCTCTTTGGACCCCGCCTCCTACTTGCAAGAACAGTGTCTCAGTGAGCCTGGACTTCTAGAGTTCAGAAAGCTCTGGGGGGAGGGTGGGGCTGCTGTGGCAGACGGGCGTTTGAGAGCACTGCATACATGGATGTTCATGTTCTGATTTTTTTAAGTCCTCACCTAAGGATATATTTATTGGTTTTTAGAGAACGTGGGGAGAGAAGGAGGGAGAGAAAGACAGAGTCATCAATCAGTTGCATCCCATATGCGCCCTGACCAGGGATCAGACATGCAGCCTTCTGGTTTACAGGACGCTGCTCCAACCAACCACACCTGCCAGGGCTTGTCTGATTTTTAATTAAAGACACAGTCTTGAATACAATCTTGTTTTTTTAGTTTTTTCTTACATCACACACACACACACACACACACACACACACACACTCTCTCTCTCTCTCTCTCTCTCTTTCTCTCTCTCTCTCTCTCTCTCTCTCTCTACCTCAAAATTCCCCCAGGAAGAGAGACCTAAGGGCTGTGTAGTTTGCCCACTGCTACTTCAAAATTAAGGATATAGATGTGGCTCTCATCCTGTGACTCGATGCTAACTTAAGTGATTAACCATGATTTCATTAATACTAATTATATATAGAAGTATTAATATAGCCATGTTTTAGCATTTTAGAATGCTGATAGGCAGCCATATTTACTGTGGATATTTGGGAACTGTTGTTATAAAGAGAATAGAATCACAAATACAGGCATGCCTTGTTTTGTTGCGCCGTGCAGATGTCGCATTTCTTTCACATTGAAGGTTTGTGGCGCCTCCCTGTTGAACGAGTCTGTTGACTCCCTGTCCCAAAGGCTCAGGTGATGGTTAGCATTTCTTAGCAATAAAACATTTAACTAAGGCATGTGCATGGTTTTTAGACACAGTACTGTGTTGCACACGTGTTAGACTGCAGTACAGTGCAAACAGAGCTTTTATATGTGTTGGGAAACCAGAAAAGTCAAGTGCCTCACTGTATTTTGGTTTCCACTTGTACGGAAATAAAAAAAAAATAAGGTCTGGAACCATACCTGCAATGTCTCTGGGCTTCACAAGAATATGGAAAGAAATCTTGAACCTGAAAGAATTTCTGAGTGGCCTGTCAGCTTTTCCTAAAATTAGTAATAAGCTGTCATCATTTGTATTGCTGGCCATTGTATGTGTACACTATTTGAGTAAATTTAGTGGAGATGGGTTTGTGTCGACACATAGTCTCTCTTATTTTCTTACGTTTAACTCCATGCCTGCCAGGTGAGCCAGGTTAGGGCACAGTCCATATTGTAAAGCATGTGCGGATTAAGCTTAGGATGTTGGCCTAATTATCACTATTGATTACATGATTGTTTTAATTAAAATTATTCCTGGCCAGCAAAGTTGGTTTTTTTTACACTTTAGGTTTGTGATTCCTGCTAATTCCTGAACACCTATTACCATAAAAGTATTAAATAAAGATTCTAAATCACTTACTTTACCCAGCGTGCATTATGCTATAGTGTATTTTAAAGACAAGCCTGTCTTTATTAGGTTATGTTAAAGCAATCAATAAAAATGGGTTAAAGTTTCATTTGTACCTATACTGGTCCAAATGAAACTATCTAGAGCAGAGTAGCATAAACATCTTGTTTTTCTATTCCTTATTATAAACAAAAAATGGTTAATCCTGACAGATCCACTCAGGGTAAATAAAGGGGATGTTTGTAATCAGTCAGAATAGGCAAAAATTAAGAGACTTAAAGTAAATAAAACTCTGGGAATAAAAATGTACAACAGGTATTAAACAAATCCATTGGGTCAGTACTTATTTACTGGTGCTTGTTCCGTGCCAGGAATGTGCTAGGCATTATAATAGTGGAAGGAGATTCATTGTCCCTTCCCTTGAGGGACTTTTGATCTGGTGGAGGATATAGGAAAGGACACAGCTAGTGGTACAGCACTGGATGGCCACTTACTTCAGTCCTCTGAACTGACAGCATCAGTATTATCTATCTACTGTACATTGTAAAAAAATTTCAGAAATTCATAGAATTTCATTCTTAAGTGGGTAATTTTCAGCATACAGAATATTATATAGTCATCACCTATTATGTAGTCATCACTGTCACATATGGTTCTAAAGATGCAAAAGTTTATCATTCCCAGAAAGATTGGTCTAGTTTTCCTGTTATGTAACTCAAGGAGTACTTAAAAAAAAAAAAACAAAAAAAAAAATAACTCCTTAAGAGTACACAAATTATATTACTTTTAATGATGCTTAATTATTTCATATTTTTAGCAAAACAGGTTGTTTTGGCTTTAAGCTTTTTCTTAAAGATTTTTATTTACTTATTTTTAGAGAGAGAAAGAGCTGGAGAGAAACATCAGTGTATGGTTGCCTCTTGTGCACCCTACACCAGGGACCTGGCCCGCAACCCAGGCATGTGCCCTGACTGGGAATCGAACTGGCAACCCCTTGGTTCACAGGCCAGTTTTCAATCCACTAAGCCGTACCAGCCAGGGCTGGCTTTGAGCTTTTGATTGTATCATTGAAAGACTTCAAGTATTTCATTTCTTTGTTTGGGCTCTGCTAAAACAGTCATGTTCTTTAGGGGTATAGAACCCTAGATTTCCTTTTAAGAAACTATCACAACTTGAGAGGGAATTTGTCAAGAACCACACAACATGCAAATTTTAGTACCTAGCAGTTGTTTTACTTTGTAGACTCTTGAAGCCTTTGAGTTCCATCTTGTGGGGTTGGCCTGTGGCTATAAATTACAAACCAGGACAGGTAGTTTTGTAATCATGGACCATAACATTTGCATTACATGCTTTCTAAGGTTCTCACCCAGGTCTTGGAGTTGAGCATATTGACATGTAATGAAAGAATTGGAGATCATAGACTTATAAATTTCTTTTTTGCCTCTGTAGAGTGTATAGTGGGATGTTTATGTACAGACAGAGCTATGATGTGTCTATATCTTTGTGTACGTGCCATCTCCATATCCTACAGTTCCATTGTGTTTCTTTCGGCCCTTGTCGTATCTCTAGTTTGGAGACTCTGGCAGTGTTTACTCATACACACTCTCCTAGCATTTTAAAATCGTATTTGGGGACTGCACAGAGGAGATTGTAACTTCCATGTGTGCTGTATTGTATTGGTTAAACTCATTCCCATTCTCCCTTTTGAAACATATCCACAGTATTAAGTCACTGTGAGGAATTAGTAAAATAACGTGATTAATCTATTCCTAATTGAATTTTAGGGTTTTCCCCAGATATTAAAGGAAGACTATTTTCAGTGCCCTCTTAAACAATTTAAAAATTGGGTACCCATTGAACTTATGATGTTATTTCTACTCTTTAAGTCAAAACTGGATGAAATTTTGGAGGACTTCCAAAATATAGATTTATCCTTGAAATAACAGATGATGGTGATGACTACTACAAGAAAAACTCTAAAAATTTGTCTTAAAATTAGAAACCAATATTTAACCAATTTATTTTTCAAAATGTGACTTGTGCATTTGTTTGGGGTTTTTTTGCATTGTGTACTTCACTGAAGCACAAGTTAATGCCAGCAGACACTTGGGATTTTATTGCTTAAGCAGAATTACTTCTCTTCACTATAGGCCAGTAGCTGCTGGTGAGCCCTTGATGTGCTCTTGGAGTGTTTATCTGGGTCTCTGTGTTTTTTGTGTTGTTTTGTTTTTTTTCTCCTTTTCCCTTATTTCCTTTCATTTCGATACGCTGTGATATTCATAATTACTCTCTTGGTTCCTGACATTTTAGTTCCTTTAAATTACTTTATTTTTACTGCTTTTAAACTGTTCTAGAGTCTTTCTACATCTCATCTCGCGTTACTCAAGAATTCTTCTGCATCATTAGAGAGAATTATCTAATGGTATATTTAGGGCTAATGTTAGAGACTGAAGCATAAAACTGAAACATGATCACATTTTCTGCTGTGTTTTTTTAATGTTTTAATGTTATAATGAGAGGGTATGGAATTTAGAAAATGCTGGTATGTTTTCATGAAGGTTTAGCTCTTTCAAGAAAGACATTTCAGAAAGAGGTTTTGTTTGTTTTAAATGAAATGAAAAATTAAGTTAATTGTTCCAAAGGCTTTGAAATTTGTTGAATACCACCCTCTGCCCCAAGTAGATTGGTAGAGGAATTAGTATTTTAAAATTCCTCTGGCTGGCAAGCTTTGTGATTGTCATGTGACTGAAGTACAGACTTGCTTAGTAGTGTCTAAACTCTCAGGTTAGCATGAAGGCTGAAAGCACTGATTCCAAGCAGAATGTGTGCATCGAAACCTCTGGTTTCTCTTCTTACCAGTCCTGTGACCTTTGGCAAGGAACTCTCTGCCTGTTTCCTTGTCTGTAAACTGGGGATTATAATAATATGTATCCCATTGGGCATTTCTATGTTAAATGAATTAATATGTATAAAGCATATCAAACAGTGCCTGACATATAGTGGAAATGATAACGTTAACTGCTGTTGTTATTTCTAACATGCAGTCTCCAAAGGAAATTTAAAGAATTGTGGAACATGAACCTAGTGTTTTTGCTTGGCAGCCAATGTTATGAAATTATAGTAGATTCTGAAGTATATTTTTTTCATTTAGAACATGTTCCAGGCAGTAATTTTTAGGTGACAACTTTATTTAATACACAGAGAAGCTAAAACAGGGGAATTCTGTTTTATACAGTAAATCGTTTTGAATTCTTATTCATAATGGAAAGCTATAGAAAAATAGTTTGCTTCCAACCAAAAATGTGTATCCTGCAGCTTCTATACTATCAGATTATAAAAACCACAAACAAGTTCTTCAGAATATATCTGCATATAAATGTTTAGAGTTTTGTACATTTATATTGTTTCCTTTCCATTGCATCATGGAATTCATTTTGAGACCACTGAGCTGAGCTCCTAACGTAAAGTACCTAGCGTATTTAAGTACATCGTGTTTAAAAAGATGTGACTGTTAGCAAAATATTTCATCTTTTAGCAAGAAGATGTGACTGATTGCCTCTTGGAGCTTTAGGTATTTTTATTATTAAAGATAGAAATTCTAATGAAGTTGCTGGCTTCTAGGTTGAGTTTGGGCTTCTGAAACATAATACTGACATCTCCAAATTTATTACCCTTAAAAACCAAAATAACTTAGCATTTGTAAAGATGACCTTTCTTAACCCTTCCTATCTTTCGATGGTTTTGTAGTAGATGTTGTCATGATCACAGCCTCATTGTGCCCACTACAGGATGAAGGCCTTACGTAGGTGCTGCCAAGCTTTGAGCATTGCTGTCCGGGGCCATGTGAGGTCACATTGGTTCTCCACAGGCTATCAGCTCACCCCTTCATGTACATTGATGGCGGCCTTCGCTGCATCTAGTGCCCAAAGGTCTCCATTCTGTCGTAAGTGTAGTGCATCCTCCACCTCTTCATGCGTCATCTGTTGCTTTCTGTTCTTTCACGTTTCCTGTAACGCTTTCCCCCCTGACTGGCTCTCCTCTCTTGATAGGTGTGTGCAGTCTTCTGGAGGCTCTCCTCCTCTCTTGCGCCTAAGAATTTGCATCCCAAAGCAAGCTAAACTTAATTCAGAAGGACTTTTCTGTAATTTTTCCATCTCTCTGTAGATGCAGATAAATGTTTCACATTTTAAAGCATCTCGTATAAGCTCTTCTTTGCACCTACCACTACATTTTATTATACTACCTGTCTTATAGCAACTGATATTTTATAGGTACTCAGGAGTTAATGGTTAAAAATTAGCTTTAGAATCTGAGCCTTTGAAAATTAGGCCTTTTTCATAGGTTTGTCTAAATTAGCCAGTATGCTAAAATAACAAAGTCCTACCCTCATACAAGAAAAGTTTTCTTGTGATATTGATTACTTGTAAGATTTGTTTTGTTTTTAAACTCAGTTTTGCCTAAATAGACCATCATTGCTGATAATTAGAAGAGAAATATTAAATTTATTAGTCATTTGGTTTGTGTAGCTTTTATTGTATTCATCATTGTATCAAAATGGATTCTGAGGAGTACAGCTATCATTGACTACTCCATTCTGTCTGCTGGTAGGACATGCTCACTCAGAACTGAAGGGGACATTGTGAAATATGTATGCATATATGAAAATATATGTACATTTTATTATTTATTTGCCTTCAGAGTCTGCTGCTGGGTTGAAAAATGATTATTTTACAAATTAGTAGAGGACTAAAAAAGTTGCCTGATTGGCTTTGGCATTTCTATCAGGTTTCTAGGTTAGGTGTAGACAGGTGTGTGAAATGCCACACAACTTTCCGGCATGCGGCATAGATGGATTGCAATGGTGTTTACTACGTAGCACATGGGAAGGTGGGCAGATGATTGAGCTGTGTACCTTATCTTTGAGTAAATTGAGGGCTATAAACATTCATAAAGTTAGAATAAAATTTATAAAATTATCATCTAAGAAATTTGAGGACTTTCCACCACGGGGACTAAGATAGTGAATTGCTTCCTATCCTTAAGTTTCATAAACTCAGGGAATAAGAAATTACTGGTATTTATTGCTTAATCAAACCTTTCCAGTGGTTTTGTTTTTTTTAAAGTTTTGTGCTATTTGTGGATTTAAGTGCTAGGAGAAAAAAGGAAACTTTAAAGACTTTTTTCACCTTATTTATAAGAAAACAAGTATGTATCTATTCTTACTGGACAACCTCCTAAATAATCATGAGGGGAGTAGCGGCTAATCTCTAATGAGAGTTTAGGATGTGCCATGCCAACCATGCAGTGGGAAGGAGCCCGCTCAGTTCTCACAGCAGTGCTCTCAAATGTATTGCCCAGTGTCATGTGCCTAGTAAATGTCAAAGACAAGATTCAACTTCACTGACTCTAGGACTAACTCTTCTGTCTGTGCTGCCTGGGACTGCTAATTTGGTATCTTTTATACATGGACATTGGATACCCTAACATTGCCTTTTCTGTTCCCTATGAAATGATTGGCCATTTATACAAAAAAATAATTTTATGGACCTGTTGATCTTTCTATAATTCAATAAGTGGAAAAAAACTTTGTTGGTAATTTGATGAAGGTATTTTTTTGTTTGTCTTCAGACATTTTTCTCTGTGTGTATGATTTTTATTTAAGTTACATTCAGTATTATCTTGTATTAGTTTCAGGTGTACAGCGTAGTGGTTAGACAATCATATACTTTACAAAATATTCCCCCTGGTAGTACCCACCTGACACAGTACATAGTTATTACAATATTATTGACTATATTCTCTAAGCTGTGCTTTACATCACTGTGACTGTTTCGTGATGACCAATTTGTACTTCCTCATCCCTTCACCGTTTTAATCCAGCTCCTCAATGGCCCTCCCCTCTGACAACACTCAGTCTGATCTCAGTATCTATGAGTCTGTTTCTATTTTGTTTATTTTGCTCTTTAGATTCTACATACAAATTGAAATAATGTGGTATTTGTCTTTCTCTGACTTATTTCACTTAGCATAATACCCTGTAGGTCCATACATGCTACTGCAAATGGTAGGGTTTAATTCTTTTTTATGGCCTAGTAGTAATCTATTGTATATACAGGGGTGAGCAAAAGTGGATTTACAGTTGTTCATATGGAGAAATACAAATTAATAAATAATTATACCAGAATAAAGTCTGTGTTTTGTGTACTCACAAACCTACCTTTGCCCACTTCTGCATGTACCACAACTTTCTTATCTTCTCTTCCGTTGATGGGCAGAGCGGTTGCCTCCCTATCTTGGCTATTGTAAAGAATGCTGCCGCAAACATAGCGGGACATATATCCTTTCAAGTTAGTGTCTTGGTTTTTTTCGGATACATACCCCGAAGTGGAATTGCTGGGTTGTGGCAGTTCTAATTTTAAGTTTTTGAGGAAACTCCATACTGTTTTCCCCAGTGGCTGCACCAGTCCGTGTTCCCACCAATGGTGCACCAGGGTTCCCTCCACCTCCTCGCAAGCACTTGTTGTTTGTTGGTTCGATGACAGCCATTCTGACAGATGTGAGGTGGTATCTCATTGTGGTTTTGATTTGCATTTCTCTGATGATTGGTGACATTGAGCATCTTTTCATATGTCAGCCATTCGTATGTCTTCTTTGGAGAAGTGTCTATTCATGTCCTTTGCTCATTTTTAATTGGCTTATTTGTGTTTTTGGTGCTGAGCTGTAGGATTATTTTAAAAAGAAATTTTAGATATTAACACCTCATTGGATGTAGCATTGGCTAATATCTTCTTCCATTCAGTAGGTTGGTTGTTCTTTTTGTTTTGTTGATGGTGTCCCTTGCTGCACAAAACCTTTTTAATTTGATGTTGTCCATGTATTTTTCTTTGTTTGCCTGTTTTCCTTACCCAAGAGTACATATCAGAAAGAAACATTGCTAAGAGAACTGTGAGAGATTTTACTGCCTGTGTTTTCTTCTGGAAGTGTTATAGTTTCGAGTCTTTAATCTATTTTGAGCTTATTCTTATATATGGTGTAAAAACTCAGTCTAGTTTTATTATTTTGCATGTATCTGTCCAATTTTCCCAACACCATTCTCGAATACACTGTCTTTACCCCATTGTATGTTCTTGCCTCCTTTAAGAATAAACTATACTTAAGCCAGTCTTTTTCCTAAGGAACTGTCTTTAAAAGTTGTCACAAGTAAATCTGCTCCATTGTGTCATACTGCTCAGTGCGAACGTCAGTGCGCTGCACTTCTTCTGGAGAACCTCTGTAGTGCTGTGGAAAGTAATTTTGACAAATCTCACTGGCTGTGTTACATTTTCTTGTAGTCATATATGTACCAAACTTTTATCTAGGTTTCTTTCTCTTATGGATGAAAATTACTTCAAAAACTTTTGGTTTTTGTCACTTTATAGAAATGAAAGGGCACATAGATTGCATGTGTGTTTCCAGTCTGTCCAGTTACCCAGCGGTCATAAAATAGTAATGTAAATTTTTAAAAACTTTTTATGTTTGGAATAATTTGAGATTTAAAGAAACATTGCAAAGATAGTGCCAAGTTCTCATATACCCTTTACCAAACTGTAATAAGCTTTTTCTGATTCAAAATCGCTGGGAATATCTTGTGTGTTGGTAAAATGATAATCTGTATACCCTACTGGATTCAAAACACTCAAATGTATTTAAGGCATTCAAATGTAAAGATATAAACTTAGCTAAATTGATTACATTTCTTCTGTTTTTTGATATTCTTTAGATTTGCAAAGTATAGAACACTGGATGGACTTTCTTTTGTCCCTCAACATTCCATTACATAAAATATTGTTTAATAAAATTGGTCTGCTACTTCATATATACAGATAGAGAAAATTTTACTTAACTTGAAACTTATCAAGAATTGAATGATTGTTACATTATTTAAAGTTAAGATGATGTTTTTTTTTTCTTTCTCAACATGTCTAGTTACATGTACTTTCATTGAAAATTCACTGTGGAAGAATGTAGTGAATATTTTAGCCAAGGAAATACTATGTACACTTGAAGTTTATTTTTATTCATATATAAAATACATAAAAGGTACCATGTCACTTACCAGGAATGTGTTATTCTGAGATTAGCATTCCTGCCTCAACTTTATTATTATATTATCTGTTTTCTCAAAGTGTTAAAATTTTACGAGCATGATAAGCTGGTATTTAAAGTGGACCTTCATTTTCTCTTTTGTAAAGCATGTACTAATTCTGTTTGGTTAACTGAATATGGGAATCCATTCTAATGATTCTCTCTTGCTTTCACCCATGTCAAATCCATATGATCTAATTTGTGTGAAAATGTTAAAAGCTAAAGTATAATTTTAAGAATTCAATTGTGAGAACTTGTTAGCCACACAGGAAGGGTCAGCACTCAAAGGTGGTAGAGGCAGAGCCGTGTGGAAGTATTATTTATTATCCCAGCATTAGATTTTTAAAAAATTATCAATTTGACTCTTGAAAGCAAAACTACCAGTACAGTTTATTTTCGTTAAATAAAATATATCCATAGAAATTCCCATCGCGATCCACACTGGGAACTGTATTCTCAAACATACTGTATAATGAAATCATTAACATTGCTTCAGCTTTGAACCTATAAGTCATTTAGACCAATGACCTGTTTTCCTTGAGCTCTGATGACTGGTCTTGCTATTTTTGTTTATTTTCTAGAAGTGACATGCTTAGCCTTTTAAAATTGTGTTTTTGTAAAGAAGCCAAAAGAACGGGCATAGCTGGCTTGTGCTCAATATAATGACATAACAGTGCTCACGTGCTTCCCTCCTCTCCACTGCTCTTTCTCCTTTTTATAGATGCACATCGGGAATTCCTTCACAGGCCTGCTTCTGGATATGTGCCAGAGGAGATCTGGAAGAAAGCTGGTAAGAATTGTTTAAAAACACGAGTTTCGTGTTCTGGCAGCTGTGTGCAGTTGTTAAATGCAGCGATGTGAGGAATGACAAGAAAGGACTTTACTGCTAACAACTACAAAACAATACGAAACAGCCCCCCACCCCTGCAACAGAACAAAATGTAAAAATCCTGATTAATATTCTTAAACCAGGCCTGATTAGAACATGAAATAATTTTTATTTTAGTAGCATCTGCTAGTGCTACTGTAATTGAGAGCCTGGTGATATTTCTATCATGAACACCTATTTTTCAGGGGCTAGAATGGTTCCCTTGCAGGCAAGTTTTCCTTTGTGGGAAAAAAATCTGGTGTTTTATAACTTAAATTGTATACTTTAGCCTTTTCTTCTGAATTCTTCAATTTTAATAAAAACTGACTTATCGAGACACTCAGAAATTTTATGGTTATGACCAGTTTTTAAAATTGATCTTTCAAGCTAATTAATAATATTCCATGATCAGAGCTAAATATATTTAAAGTTAAATGACAAAGTTAGTAAATTTCTATTTTTCTTTTCCGTGCACACAATTTGTTTTTCATCCAGCGACATTGCTCTGCATTTCGAAGCACATTTAAAGTTCCTGATGACTCATAGACTGATGGGCTCACAGAAGCTCGGATGGCAGACTCTGGGTGGGACACCAGCACTACATGCAGAAGTCAAGCAAAAACCCTGTAGAAACCAAGTCAGGAGACAAAGCACAAATGTGTTCCAAGAGTTAAAGATGACATGACAGACACATAGTGGGGCTTTGAGCTGCTGTCACTACAACTGTTAAAGTAGCTCATCTGAGCTGAGGAACTGAAAATGGTGATTTCTGCAAGCAGTCACTTGGGTGTCGGGCTGGGAACCCTAATCAAGGAGCAAGAGTCAAGGGAAAGCGCTTTTTGTTTTGATTTTTTCATAAATGTTTTCTCTCTGAGTTTTGCTTTGACTCAGGTGTGTGTGTAGTTGTATGTAACTTTATGACTTTCTGGTCATTTGGCTCTTATCTAAGTGTCTTTATCGATTTTCTAAGAAATACCTGTTTTTGTAAGAGGGGTGAGGAGTTTTAAAATCTGATAGTATTCTAGGCTTAGTAACTTAGCCTGAGAACCAGAAAGCTCTCTTGCATGTCCGATATGCAAGTCAGATAAATCCTCTCAGCTTAAAGGTGAAAGGTTAAATATATATGTTGCTCAGCGGCATAGTCTTACCAGATTTACAATGTCACCTCTAAGATTTTCTACATAGATAATAGTGATGGATGCTCCTAAGCCGTTAAAACATGCTGGGTGCCACCTACCTGGAGAAGGAATTGCTACATCTTTCTTCTAACTTTTGTTCTCCTGCATTTTTAAGCTGTTAGTGCATCTTATTCCAATAAGAGGTACAAAGAATTCATATTTTGTACGACAGAAGGATGACTTTTTTTGCTGAGGGAAACTTTGCATTTCCCTTATTTATACAAGTATGCATTCAAGTTAAATGCTTGATAGTTCATAAAGAAAAATTGGCAGTAAAGTCTTCTGTAATCCAAATCCCTTCTGTGCTATTATCTGCTCAGTTCTTTGTTTGACTACTACTAAGTGAGAGCAGATTTTTCTGGCCATACCACCTTTGCTGGAAAATCAACTTGAAGAGCTATGCACAAAGGAAGTCCTACCATAAGTGGTAAGCAATTGGAAGCAGATTCAAAACTGCAGTACATACATTACTGAAAATTGATTGTGGTGATGGTAGCACAACTCTCAATATACTGAAATCATTGAATTATAAACTTTAAATGAGTGAATTTCATAGTTTCTTAATTATATTAACAATAAAGTGGTTACTAAACAAAGAAAAAACTTCACTATCCAGGTGTTTTGTTTTCTCTGTAGACATATTGTAATGTACTCAGTCCATTATTATTTTTATTTACTGTCTGTTTTGTCAGTTTCTCTAACAATTCTGGGTCTACTGTATGTTATGAAGACTTCAAGAGTAGGGGAAGCTAAATACTTTTTCCTACTGTGTCCATGAATTCTCTTAAGAGTTAAACTTCATCAAGTAAATGTTCCGAATGTTTTTTAGGTGTGCCTGTTATGTATGTTAGGTCTCCAGGCTAAGATATGACGCAGTTGTGACATTGATTCCACTTGTTTCCTTCCCACAGCGATACCCCTAACCTGCATAACGGTTTGGGAACAGTTTTCTGTGGATGGATGCTAAATTTTAAGGAGGTTATTAAATTCCCAAAGTGTGGACGACAGTTCCATTTTGAAGTCTGGAATAACTGCTTACAATGTTTATCTTTCCAGGCTTCTTAGAAAGCGTTTCTGGTGTTAGCCGTGTCGAGGCACCCGACACAATGAAAACACCCAGGCTCGAGTGCGACATCTGTACTCAGCTTGTTACAATTTGGAAGCTTTTTCCAAGATTCTAAACTTTGCTGTGAGCAAATTTTTAAAGAAAAAACCTATAAGCTGTGTCTTGCAATGAAAATGGTATGCATCATAATATTACACCTTTGTGGCAAATGAGAAGTAAATAAAGCTTAAAGCATTTGAAAAGTATTAAGGGTAGAGCTCTCCAAAGTCAGGGTAGTATGCCTAATGCATCTCTTTTCACAGAAAATTGTCATTGCAAAAGCATATTCTGTGCTTAAAAGCACATCGTGTAATATTTTCCACCATTTTATTTTCAATGACATCAAACTTGCAGAAAGCTCCAAAAAATCTTATAGAAAATTACCCTATACCTTTCACCCAGTGTTCTGTATTTTACTGCATTTGTTTTAATATCTTTTTTCTCTCTCTTGCCTCCCTCCTTTCCTCACTCCTTTGATTGTCTGTGGCGCATTATAGTTTTCCCCAGAACATGTGAAAGTAAGCTGCAGGTGTCAACTCCCTTTACCCCAGGCTTTTCAGGGCATGTTTCCTAAGAACAAGGACGCCTCTTGTATAATCTCAAAAGTTACCAGAATGAGGGCAGGAACATTGTTACATCACTATTATTTAATCTACAGACCATATTCAAGTATTTATATTACCCCAATAATACTATATAATAACATATCATACCTTTAAAAGTCTTAACAATGTTGGAGGACTCAATCAGTTTTCACTTCAAAGTAGTATTTTAAAAAGTAACTGCAAAGGTAACAAAAAAATATTCTAAAGTTACAAAAGGTCTTTATTTGAAAAAAAACTAACATAAAGATGGGTTTTAAATTGCAACTGAATGTTTTCTTCAGTATATTTCTTTTTCAACTAATCAGTGAATGTTTGCAGTTGGTAATAAATATTCAAGCACCTTGCAAATGTCCTACCAATTCTCTTTGCTGATCTGTATATGCCTGTGGGATTAGAATAGGAATGCATAATTTAAATATAAATTGCCTGATTTGCATATACAATTAGTCAAGCTACAGCTTTGATGGTAAGCAAAAATTATTGTCCTGTATTACCACTTAGATAGAATTTTAATTCACTTTGAATATTCAAACTAAATTAGACCCTGGCTGTATAGTTAGAAGGGCAGCACTTCCCTGGTGCCCCAAGCTGGTTGTGATAGCGCAATAAAGGCATCTTTTGCCGGTTTGTGAAGAACTTGCTGCAAGCTCTTTGCAATATACCGCTTCTATTTGGAATGTAAATGCATATCTTAAAGCAACTAGTAAAGGTTTAAGATATTTTAGTTGATACTTGTAGTCTGGCTCTTTCCCTTATATTTCAGTTTATCAAACCTATCAGACAGTAATTGCAGATGAGTGAATTTAAGGAATAATGCTGCTAAAATGAGGAAGTCTACAAAAGTCATGACAGTTAATTATGAGTGGAAGGCTTCTGATGATTCTCAAGTCATGGACTGTAGATGTGTGAAATAAACCATAAAAATTTAAGAAACCATAAAAGTATTTGCATCTCTTACATTTTTAATCTACAGTAAAACATTTTTATTAGGAATCGATGTTTTTAATTAAACAGAACATTTAATTAGGGTGCTTTTTAAGTGGGTGAAACAATTAAGTGCAAGCACTTGAAACATGTCATAATTAGTTTTAATAGAGTGTTAATTGGTACTAGGTTTGCCAAGTTAATAATTACTGCTTATTAAATTTTCAATTAATCATTGTCATTTTGCTTTGAATAAAGATGAAAATTAGATAAACTAATTCAGGGGGAGGATATTTTCCCTTGTTAATTAGAACAGTTAATTTTTTTAATAGAAATTACTTGTTTTAGTTGTTGATCGTATGTTGTACATTAGAGAAATCTTTGCACACTTTCCACAGCCAAAACTGAAAAGCAAACCTGACACCTTGCAGATTTTGTGGTCAGGCCCAGTGGTTGCAGCCTGTGGTGCGGTTCCGTTGTTTGTCCAGCGCAACAGTTGGCTGTGTGATGCCATGCCCATGTTTGATTAAGGAGATAAACAACAGCTTAGAATTTGGAAATGAGGAAATGATTTTGAAAAATCTCTGTCATTTAGTCTATAAAGGCACATATCTACCTTACTCAGGAAATGATTTAAGAAAAAGAAAAGCTGAATCATCTGTCTGTTTCATCATTGATTTTCTTTAAAAGGTCTGCATTAACTTAATTGCTATATGAATTACCTTTTCACTATTGTGCTTTTATTTTTTACCACTAACATAATTGTTTGCACTTATATATGTTTATGTGTAAAATGAATTTCCTTTCTTTTGTCTGAAAATTTTACCCATGTATTTTTATTTTCTGTGTTCATATTAATCTATAGTGGTGATTTTCACCCTTTTTCATCTCATGGCACACAAAAAGTAATTACTAAAATTCTGCCAAAAAATACATGTTTTGCCAGTCTGACAAAGTAAATATAATTTTGATTCATGCACACTGGATGGCTGTGGTTGTGTTTGGCTATTGTCATCTTTTTAATTTGACAGCCTAAGGGGAAAGAGGTCAGTGCCCCTGACTAAGTTGGCATTGCGTGTTTTAAACGTTCTTGCAGTACACCAGTGTGCCTGCTGTTGGCATACTGGTTGAAGATCACTGACCTACAGTGTCACGGCAGACCTCATGGTTTATGTGTGTGAGTTATCCAGACAGGTTTCTTGTGGTTGTTTTTGTCCTTCAAATACTTAGTTTGGTCTCACAGTACTTTCTGGAGGTAATAGTCATGGTAGAAAAGTTGTAGTAATGTTATCAGTAGTTTAAGAAATATTCCTAGAATTGCAAGTTGAAGTTCCACTCTTCGTTTTCCTAACTGAATTTCAGAAATCTGCTGTTTTTCTAGATAGCCAGACGAACTGCCCAGTAAATGGGATGGCAGTCATGCCTGTTCTGTAGAATTCTGTTCAGCAGCCAACAGTGTCCACAGCCCTGTGCTAACAGAGAACTGTTCTCTTGTCCGGTTCGGTGTGCCTGGCATGCAGAGGAGGCTGTTAACGAGGTGAAGCGCCAGGCGATGACTGAGCTGCAGAAGGCTGTGTCCGAAGCTGAGCGGAAAGCCCATGACATGATCACGACGGAGCGGGCCAAGATGGAGCGAACAGTGGCTGAGGCCAAGCGGCAGGCGGCAGAGGACGCGCTCGCTGTCATCAATCAGCAGGAGGATTCTAGTGAGGTGAGGCGCACAGTGGGAGCTTCCAAGGGAAGAAGATAGCTTCCATGAGTTAGAGTGCCTGTTTTTTGATCCAGGAGATACCTTAGACAGACCTATCTTTGGGGAAAAATTAGAATAATTTGGGGAGTTCTGGCACGTAATGAATTGATCAAGAAGATGTGATCAAATTTTGTCTTTATGAAAGACCTAAAAGAACAACTCTGCCAAAGAAAGTTTTTAATGTATTTAAGGGCTAACAGAGTAAAGTAAAATTTGTATGACTTTCTATTGCCAAGAACCCAGCTGTGTGTGTTAGCATATGTACGGGGTTCCCTTCTAACAGAAGGGATTTAGTAGGGATACCGTGTGTAAGCCATGCTCTCCAAAACCACATTACATGCCTGGGATCAAAGTCGTTTCCTTAACTATTGGTCCTTAAATCCAGTGCTAAAGTAATGTTTATGTCAATTAAACATTTCTAAGGGATTTTCTGCGTGGTCTTCTTTTGCATGTTATCGGTAATAACTATTTCATTATAGTTATAATGATCATTTCATTATATAACATCCCTGCCAGAGGCAATATTATTTTGTATTGTTCCAGTATATTAAAACATACACACACTCATAGCCTAAATGGCTGAAAGGTCTAGGAAGTTACTAAAACACAGTATCTAACAGAATGCTTTCTAAAATAGTCTCTAAGTCCGAGCACGTGGTACTACCCCACAATGATACAGCACCACCAACCCCAACCCAAAAGTAACTACATAAAGGACTACAATTAGCTGAACTAGCAGAACCATGAACTGATAAATCAATGGTCTACTATAACACATATCTATAATTTGTGAGGGGGAGTAAGAATTTAATTTGTACCAGGCTTTTCTGTAGATGAAAGACCTTGTGGGAATCACTCTATGCCCAGAATTTCTATTTAATGTGTAGCAGATGAATATCAAGAGGACAAAAGGAATTGATTTTCAACATTTGAAAGTTTCTCAGGAAAAGAGGGACAAAGGAAAGTTTATCTGCACTTTAATTGCTGACTTTTCCACTGTTGAATTAAACTAGACATAAATTCAATTTTATCGGCATCCATGGCTAAGATATTTAAGGACCTGGTTTTGTGCTTAAAAAAAAAAATCGTTAGCATCTTCTGGAGAGAATTTGCCCTCCTCTATTCAAGTTAGTAATGCTTGGCGGCACAGTCGTTGCCATTCTTAAAACATTATCACTTTCACATGAATGTTTCAAGTCTGTTATTTATGTTGAGCATTTTGTAGGTCACTAAATTCTGAAGACAGAATATCTAGAAAGAGACTGAGGATTAAGTCTTTGTCTTTGTCCTATCACATGCTGTAATCACTTCAGTATCTATAAGCTTTTTACCTTTATTCTTAAAATATACCCAGAAAAACATATGATCTTGACCATAGTATTGAGCATTATAAAAACATGATGAATCAAACAGTAGCTATGTAGTAGAGAAGATAAAAAACCTAGGTATGAGTGATTTTTCTATAGTGACTGTTTTTCTTTTTGGATCTCTTGGGAAACTGGTCTTTAATATAGCACTACTCCGGTCTTCGGTGATGATTTCCCAAGGATTTTAAAGCACAAGCACACTATACCAGGAGAAAGGGTGTGGAATTCAGAGGGCCAAATTTAATTCCTGGTGGCGTCTCCCACAGTTCTGTGATTTCAGGAAAGCCGCTAAGCCTCCATAAGCTTTTTTCTTTTACCTGATGCGAAGATGAGTGAAGCTGCCTTACACAGTGGCTGGGACTTTGAGACATGATCACTTCAGCCCTGAGGGAACTGCCCGGACTAGAGTTCCACAACTGGGCCACGGCAGAAGCTAAACCGGAACTCACAGCATGCTCTCAGTCTTTACGTGGTTCCGCAGCAGTGAGAGAAGGAGCTTTTCAGAAGGTTCGCTATGATAATTTGGGGATGCAGATAAAGAAAAACAACTCAAGTCCTGTTGCCTACTTCTCTTCCCTTTAGACTGCAAAGCTACTCTTTAAGACCTGGTGGGGGAAGGACTCGTATCTCTAAGGATTAAGCCTCTTTTCTTCAAAAGTAACGTGGACATTTTCCTGAGAGAGGAGAGCAAAAGATGGGAGATGATTTCATTTGAGTGTAGCCGAGTCTCTTCTAGACTTGCACACAAGTCTGTACACGCACGCGTGTACACACTATACCATAAAAGTGCTTTGACCAAGGACTTGACAAAGAAACAAAGGGTTAATCTATTAGTTCTAAATAAATGTTGCTAATTCTCCTCTAAGGAATGACAACATTGCAGAACAATCAACGTGCCTAGTGGTAGACTTAGTTCAGCTGTACCTTTAGCCCAGCTGTTAGGTGGATTTTATAGGTAAATTCTTTGTTCCCCCTTAGGAATTTTTTTAAAGATTTTTTAAATTTATTTTTAGAGAGGGAAGGGAGGGAAAAAGAAAGAGAGAGAGAAACATCAATGTGTGGTTGCTGGGGGCTGTGGCCTGCAACCCAGGCATGTGCCCTGATTGGGAATCGAACCTACGATGCTTTGGTTCGCAGCCCGCGCTCAATCCTCTGAGCTATGCCAGCCAGGGCTTACCCCTTAGGAATTGTTTACTTTTCACATAAGACTGAGGATACAGCTTTGACTCCAACATTAATTTTTTGCACCCTGTTCTTTCCTTACACTCAGGAATGTACACCTATTAATAGAAGCAATCTGACAAAAGTCACCCTAGCAGTGATGAGTGCAAATCACCTCGAGTTTAGAAAGCTCCCTGGTTCCCTGCCTCTTTTTCCTCCCCAAATAGAACCAGAACAGCTCTGGCTTTCTTGGCCTAGGTAGGCTAGAAGTCCCTCCTCCAGGCCTGAGCATGGTTGGCCAAGGGTGGGGGACCGATTAGGTCAGGACTGCACGGCCCAGCTGAGCTACAGAGAAGACAGTGTAGGTACTTCTCAGAATTCTCTGCTGGTTTTATATGCAGGAGTTTTGGTTGAATTTTAACCATTCAGACCCAAATAAAACCCACATAGCATTGTACTTTAGAAGTTTTATGAATTGTTCTTTGTTTTCTTAAAAAAACAAGTTCTGGCCATCATAGTAATTGGTTGAAAAATTTTCCATTAAATGTTGGATCCATTGATTTTAAAACTGCATCCAGAAACTAATGGGCATTCTTTCAAAAGTCATGTTTGTGACCTGCCCAAAGCAGTTTGTTACTTGATGCGTATAATTGTAAATTACTGACATCCATTTATTCATTTTTTCTTTCAGTAACAAATTCTTGAGCTTTTCTGTGTCAGGCCAGTGCTAGGCACTGAAGACAGTGGTCCCTGCCTTCCTGTTACTTACAATTAATAGAGGAGTCAAATCACTAAGTTATGTGAGCAGCTGCCCCCTCTCCACCACACCCCTGGGTGCCTCGTCACTGCTTCCTTGGCACTGGGCATGTAAGTGCCTCTGCAGGGAAGAGGGAAAGGGAAGCTTTGCTAGGTTTGGAAGCAGGGATACTCTGTACTGATGAGTGTTTGGGGAGATCGCTCAGGCTTCAGCATGGAGGGAGATTCAAGGAAATGAAAAGGAGGGACCAATATGTTGCAGGAGACAGATGAGGAGGAAAATGGTTGGATCGAGATGGTTGCTAGTGGTGCTGGGGATGTACTGGGGATACCCATGAGACAGAACGGACAGCATTTGCCCTTTAGCTGTCAAGGAAGAAGAGGGAACTGTGGTTCTTCAGGGGACATGAGGGGTTTGGGGTCTACCCATCAGGTGGTCTTACTTGAGCGAACTTCAGAAACTTAATGGCTTCAGTCTGTCCAAGGTGTGTGTGGAGGTGGTGAAGGAATAACCTTTCTTCAGTTTTTGTGCACAAACAACACAAGTTAAAACATTTAAAAGAATTCAGATGAGTTATTTAATCCAACTAGTTGGATCTCCTCAGTGGATTGGAAAGGGCAAATAGAACACAAAAGCTTGTTTAGTTCATGCTGTCTCATGTGAAAACCAGGAGAGTACTCTGTAATACATAAAGGTAGGGTACAAGGTGCCTGTACATCCTAGTTTGACTGAGGTATTCCCAGGTTACTTCTGTTGTCCCCATCTAGTTATTGAAAGTGCCCTCTTTCACTCTCAGGTATCCCGGTTTGGATAATAAATTATACGGTCATACCACTTAAAGGCCATGTTCAGCCAGTGAGATAATCATCTTTTGCTAGCAAAGCTCAGACAGATGGGTGTGGTGGAAGGAATCCAGGAAAAGGACACAGAAGACCTGAACTCTGGCACCAGCTTAGTCACCACCTTGGGGGTCCTCGGGTGGCTCATTGTACTGCTGTCAGCCTCCACTTTTTTATAAGGAATAAGATGCTATTTGTTTACCTCACACGTTGGTTAAGATTTTTTTTTACATAAATGTTTTAATTTAACATGTTTGAGAACAGTAATGCAAAGCATAATCTGCACATATTTTCCACAGTCCTTCATCACAAGGCATAGGAAAGTTTTCTGACTAAAACATTCTTTTTCCTCTTTGTCTTCCTTATTAGAAGCCACATCCTGTAATAGACATGTACTCCTCACTTACCTAGATCATATATGATCTTTATGATCTGAATCTATAAAACTACACTGTAGATAATAGAAATGCACAAATTCTCTCTCCTTCAGGGGAACTTGAAGAAATAACCTAAACTTTGCAGTCATAAGCAGAGTTCAAGGCTTAGAGTGGCTGGTCATGTGTTTCTTTTGAACTGTTTATGTTAAGGACTCCTTTTCTCTGTAATTTCCTAATTTAGTCTTTCTCTCCCTGTCTCCATTTTCACACATGTATAATAGACCTAGTAATGTCCAGTCTGCTTAGAAAAACTTGTGGCTCTGAAAGGTAAGCTGTAAAGAATGGGAAAGTTCCAGAAGGAAGAAAGGAGAGTTCGAAATGACTGAGTAGAGGAAGAAAGCGTGGAGTCAGGAAAATTAACACATGGGTATTGTGTGGGGGATGCCCTGTAATTTATCATTCAAACAGGGACACTTGTCAGAGTGAAAGGGGGTACTCTTTTTAGGCCAGGGCAGTCCTATAAACCAGACTGGCCCAGGCACGTGGGAACCAGGGCAGCATAGTTATTGGGGGTGACAGGAAGTTTATTTTGCCTGAAGTCAAACAAGAAGGCCTACAATGAATGTTTAACTCTGTACCAGATGTGATAAAAAGCGCTTTCTGTATTTTTGCCCCTTTACTCTTCCTATGAGTTCAGGTAAACAGGGCTGTTGTCTTCATTTTGCATTTGAGAAAAGCTGAGTCTTAGGAGGTTAGGCCTCTCCTCGGCGTCTCGCAGCAGGAAGTGTGAGCTGGACCTCAGTCCAGGCTGCCTTCCTTTCGGTCCAGCTTCTTTGTAGCCGCAGGGCAGTTGTGGGAATTTTTTTTTTCTGATTGTGTAGTGGTGTATATATTTCTGAGGTTATTCCAAGTTCTGTAACTTTATTTGGGATCATAGACGCATTATCATTATTATAACAGAACGATGCTGCACTTCGGGCATATGTTAAGTAACGATATTTTCTGTGGTTTCTCTTTCTACAGCATGTTACGTTTCTCGCCAAGAATGTAATGCCAGCATTAGCATAAATCAAAAGAAAGGAAATTTACTGAATCTGGCCAACTTAAATTGTTTATTTTAATTTTTCATATTCATTTCCTATATTTATACTTTTATACTTGTTGTTTTCCAGTTAACAACAAATTGGGTCTATTTTTAAGAGAATCTGAAACATCTCTTCTTTGAGATCCATAACTTGTTTGAGCTTAGGTGATCGAAACAGATGGCTGGAAGTGAGCACGGAACAGATAGTGCTAACTGCACTGTTCTGATGGTCAGTTGTGGGCCTTAAGCCACCGAAGTGGTATGTCCCTCCAGATTGCATCGGCCTTCATTCATTATCCCTGCACAGGTGCAGAACTGTACAGTGTATGTCAAAGATGGGCAGTTTTGTGGCACTTAAGCAGAAACACTGAGTGTATCTTTAAGCTTTGTATTTCCGGAACCTACAAAAATCCTGATAGCGTGAGCAGGTCACTCTGAGAGGTGCATCTTGATCACTCCTTCCAGCATCCACGGGACCGTTTCCGGTGGAACGTGCACAGTGTGGCCCAGACCACCCGCGTGGACTCTGTAGAAGGGGTCACCATGCAGGGCTAGCAGAGCCGCGCTCCTGACAGAGCCCTCACGAGCGAATCAGACCGGTTGATTCCCGGAAGAATTCAGAGCTCCCAGGACATGAGCTATGATTCTGTGGTACAGTGATAATTTTGTTTGTTTAATTTATTAAAAGTCCAGTTGTTTGAATCTATAGATGTTCATGGTGTAATGGATGGAGCACTGGGTGTGGAGTGATCTCGCAGTTCCCATCCTGGAGCTCCAGTTTTCTCATTTGCAAAACTGGGATGATGTTTATGTGACCCACTTTGCAGGGTGGTTGAAAGGTGCAGATAAAGATGAGTAGAAGTATTTTATAGCAAGTCACCATACAAATGAGCAGTGTGAGAGATGCAGAACCAGTTAAGAAGATATTCTAACAGGAGGGGCAGGGAAGGAATCTGGACAGTAACTGTGAGCCTGGAAAGGAAGGAAGAGACCATGGAAACCAGGTCTGCGGGGTTTGGCAGAGTGGCTGCAGGGACTGAAGGAAGTGCAGTTTCCAGTGAGGTGACAAGGTCTTGGGCCTGAATGTTCACAGTGACAGACATAGACCACACCATAGAGTCTGCATTAGGAAATACGGATTTAGGTGACAGAGGAGCCTCCTGGTGGAGCTATAGAACAGGCAGTTCAAAGTAAGAGAGCACAGCTCAGGAAGGAAATGAGAGCTGGAGAAACAGGTTTGAGTCTTTTTTTTTTTTTACATGTAATAGTTAAAACCCTGAGATCTGACAAGGGGGAGTATGGAAGAGAATGATATTTTCTTTTCTGTATGCCAGCTTCCCCCCTTGCCAAGTATTTAGAGGAAAATGAATAAACAGAAAGGAAGCTAGAGTATAAGAATAAAAATCTAGTGTCTTGGAAATCCAAAATTTGAGGGAATTTCAACAAGGGGAGTTGAAAAAGGAGGGACAGGGAAACGGTCAGTAGTGGTGAATCTGTAGAAACTCTTGAGGATAATGAGGTGGAGAAAAAGCAATTGGTCAGTAACGAAGTGCAAGGGGAAGTCAGTTCACGTTCTCTCTGTGTAGCTTCCTGTGGGGGGAGGCACAGGAGCTATAATTCTAAGGGTTGTATTGTGCAGGATTGGATGTAGTCTCATTTTCTTTCAGCACCAAAAGGAGGCGGTGTCTTGTTAGTTTCTGCCATTTGTTCAGGACCCACTGAACATTAGGCCCTGTGCTTAGTGCCGATACAATCCTGAATAACCCTGCAGGTATTACTCCTGTTTTCCAACTTCTGCCCGTTAGAGGTTAAGTAACTTGCCTGTAGCTCTAAATGCACTAAGTGAAGTAGTTGGAAGTGAAACCCAACACAGGCTGACTCAGAAGCTGGTCAAAATTGCAAGCCATTTCCACTGCATGCCAGGATGTCTTGTCTTTGGTGCTCCAGATTCCTGGCCCAGCCTCTGCTCTTTCGGGAGTTTAACACCCTTCTCACCTTATTCCCGCCAAAACAGGCCCTAGGAGAGATCTGAAATTAACAAAGTGTGGCATTTTCTAAAGTATATGGTTTGCAGTCCAAAGACTGGGCAAATCAAACCTTGGCTATGTAATGTCATATCTTTGTGATTTTGGGTAAGTTATTCTCTGATCCTCAGATTTTGGGGGCATCACTTTCCTAAGCTGCAAAACGTATTTGAAAGTGGTTTAAAATTGCCAAGAGCAATGTATGATGTAATGTTTAGTGTGAATTATAGTGATGTTACCTTCTGTAGAGTTCTTTTAATTTTGGGAATTGTAATTATAAACATTCGACTGAATCTATCGAGCATCCTTTACATGTGAGAGGGTTTTTTCTGGAGAACTACAGGTATGTAAGAACTGGAGAAACAGAGTAATTCAGGAAAAAAGTGTTTTCTTTCTTGGAGAATGAATTTTCAACAATAAGAACCAGGAAAGATACTATTTTTGCCTGGAGGGCAGAAAGATCATTCACTCTATGTCTAAAATAACAAGAGGAAAGAAATAGCTTTGCTCTTAGGGGTGAAGAGAATTGCTACTATGAAACAGTATTAATAAGCTTTGACATGCAGCTTTGGCGTTAGCGAGCTTCGATCCATCATTTCCATTTCTGTCTGTAGAATTAGTACCTTTAGCAAAGGGGCACATTGTGTTCAGCCTCATGTTCTTCATCTGAGTCATAGCCTGACTTTGGTCAGTGAACTGATTCCCAGTTTTCAGATAGGGAATAAAACATTTGTATGCTGAAAAGGGGATGTATTATCTCAAATAAGGGAAGACTATAAAGCGCCATGAGATTTGGGAATGAAATTTGCTATGAAATAGTGTTCTTGGGCCTTCTACACCAGGAGCTTTCAACCCGTTTTAATCTCATGGCACACATAAATTCATTGCTAAAATTCTGCAGCACTCCAAAGTATATGATTATTTTATGCTGATCTGACAAAAAGGAGAAAAGGAAAAAAAAAAAAAACAGGTGTAATTTTGATTCATTCACACCAGAAGCCTATTGTTGTGTTGGCTGTTGTCATTTTTTTATTTGACAATCTAAGGGGAAAGAGGCCAGTGCCCCTGACTAAATAGTCAGGTGTTGCGTGTTTTAAAAATTCTTGCAGCACACTGGTTAAAAATCACTGTTTTACAGTATTACTGTAATTTAGTCACTAGCCCCATTCCTTTGGGGACTGAAAAGGAAGTTCAGCTATTTAAAAAATAATAAAATATGTAACAACCAAAGAAATAGAGCGATATTAGGAAATACTAGCCTGAATATAAGGCAGTACAAATTCAAAATGTAAAATTACATTAAATCATTGACCACCTTTATCGCTACCTACCCTTTGTGGCTGTACTGTGGGGCATTGCACACAATTTTTAGTTTCCACCTTTGTGAACAACAGAAAGCTGAGACACTTACAGTGGTTCAGATTAGCGTGCTCACAAGATTCTATGCACTTTGCTGTCCCCAGAAATGGGACAGTCAGGGGCTGAGTGCCACAGGTCAGTCATCAGTCTCGCAGGTGCCGATTAGCCAACAGGGAACTTGGTAAAGCCATCCAAGACAACTATGTTAATAGAAATCACTTTTGTCTGCTTTTTAATGAGCTTTAAAACAGGAATGTGTACTTTGGAGTTTTTTGTTAGTTGAACACTTATGCTAAAGTTCCCTATATGATCATCGCAATGCCATGTCAAGAGGAATAAAAATATGTAGGTTTTTTTTTCCCACCAGGTCATTTGAATTGCTCTTTGTTGTACTTTGCTACAGCTGAAGGTTGTTTTTGTCCCAGCTGTGGGTGGTAAATGAATTTGATCAAACAGTTTGGGAATGGGACTAGAGGTAAAATTAGCCAGAGCCCTTGAATTCTGGGTCAGAATCAGGCCATGCTAGGCAAGAAGGCTCAATTCCCAGCAGCTTCACGATCCAAAACATCTGTTTCTATATTTGGCATAATTCCACTTTTTTTATTTGTAAAATTGTTCCCATCTTTGAAAACACTTTAAGAATTAAAGAAGTCCCCATTCTGTCTCGTCTTTCCACCCTCCAACACATGCATCTGTAATTACCTGGTTTAGTCTGTGTGTTTAATCAGCTTAAATTGAGAAGGGTGCCTACATCTGATTTCAATCCGACGGCGGCACTGAGTGCCGGGCAGTTACCACTGTTGTGTCTGCCAAAGTGTGCCTCTGCCAGAAAAAAAAAATACCCTCACACCAGGGTCTCTTTTAAAGAAGCCACTTGACTTAGATTAGATATTTAATTTCCTTAAAATATTGTTTTGGATCTGAGTCTCTGTTCTATAATTGGGATTTTCTGATGTAATTTAGTAATTTCACTTCTTTGCTGAGCTTGTTCCAGGACCCAGCTGGCATTATTCTAAAAGTGGCTAAACCTCAAGGATGTGAACTGCATTCTGAGAGCCGTGTCAGACCTCACTACTGCGAAGGATGGGCCAGGCCCACGTTTGCTCTCCTCTTTGCAGGGTCGTTTGTACGTGTAATGTGACTGAATTTTGAGAAAGAAAGGATTCGAGTTATGGTAATAAAACCTCTAATGAGAAGTAAACATCTTTTGAGTTACTCCCCTTTTGAGTTAAATTAGGGTAGAAAAAAATGTGCTCTAGTACTGATTATTAATTTTAAATTTATTTTTATGTATGATGTTACCATAGATTTCTTCAATGGTCACTTAAAACACCTCTTATTGGCCAGCATTTGAGATCTTAAGGTTTTTCTGGGTTTTATTTCCTCCCTTCATTGGGCCATAATTGCTGATTGGTAGTAAAGAAATAAGAACATAGAACTGAACTCTTTCTAGAAGTTTTAAATTAGAGTTCTTGAGTTGGTAGGCTGCCAGCATTTGAAACTCTACGAGTCCCTTTATTTCCCAGCAAAGTTGGGATGACTGCTAAAACCTTCTCCGCATACTTTACACATTGGCGAAGCCAATACATACCAGAGTGCTGGGCCGACGTTCCACTGGGGGTGTCATAAGCCCACCTGAAGCCACACAACCAGCATGCTTAAAGTTAAACAAATGCAGGGGACACAGTGGATTTTTAAACATCCATCTATATCAGCACTTTAAAAAATGCATTTTAATTGTGACACAACCACCACACACATTCCATGAGCTGGTTGGAGATACCAATTAGAAGTTTGTTTAACTAGAAAATAATCAAAACCAAGAAAGATAAAGAATAAAAAGGTGAATGGCACCAAAAGATCGCTTGATACAGCATTTCACAATGTGGGGTGTGATCACTTGATATAGCATTTCACAAAGGACTGAACTACTGTACAGTCTTTTAAAGCTGGCCTCCTGAGGTTTCATCTCCTCCTAGGGTCTTCAGGATCTAACCCATGCAGGCAGGCGCTCTTCTGTGTTTAGTGCGTTGTGTTCTGATTCACAATGTGTTTATATCAAAGGTCAAATCAGAGGCAACCTCATTTGGGCTTTTTCACCTCTCAGAAAGCACTGATCACTGGCACTGGACTTGATAGGGTCTAGGTTTTCAGTTCCCTCCACTTGTCCAACTACCCAGAGCTGCTGAGGAGCAAATGAGGTAGAAGGAACTCCCATCAACGAATTTTTTTATTTACACTATGTGTAAATAAAATTCCTTATTATTTATCCAGTTTTAGTATTTTTAGTTTCTCAAAGTCAAATTTGGTGTCATCAGATTCATGAATTTCATATGTTTATTGAGCACCTGCTATATATTGGACACTGTTCTGGGCACTCACAGTATACCAGAGCATAAGCGAGCCAAGGACCCTGCCCTCCAGGGAGCTGAAGTTGATAGTTTGCTTACCGGGTGTGCAAAAGTAAATGCATGGAAAGGTTACAGGGTCTTGACTCACTCTAGCCTGTGATGGAGCAGGAAGTAGAATCCTCTATCTTCTTCATGACATTTCTTTGAATCGAATACAAAGTTCTTATAGTTCCTTTGTAACTTCTGTTACATGTACAAGAACGATGCTTCTGCCCGAGTGATAGACTTGTGTCTGGTCATGGTGGTATTTGTATTAGAAGGGGAAAAAATGTAGACATAGCACGTGTTAGTAGAGGCAAACAAAGGATTTTGATGGGAAGAGAGCCAAACCCAAAAGGAAGGAATCTTGTAGTTAACATGGAAAGGAGCTGTAGCCAGTTTTTTAGACGCCATCATAGTGGTTGGCAGAGAAGTCAGAGCAGTCACCACAGTGGAACCTTCATCTGTGTGTTAGTGTGTATACACACCCACCTGTTTCATTCTTCCCACACAGCTCTTGAATATAGGGGGCTCTACTGCACAGCACATTTCCTTAGACTTTGGCCTGGGTAACATACTAATTTGGGATTTTGCTTTGTTCCACCTTCTCCTTTAGAGCTGCTGGAACTGTGGCCGCAAAGCAAGTGAAACCTGCAGCGGCTGTAACACGGCCCGATACTGTGGCTCGTTTTGCCAGCACAAAGACTGGGAAAAGCACCACCACATCTGTGGACAGACCCTGCAGGCCCAGCAGCAGGGGGACACACCCGCGGTCAGCTCATCTGTCACGCCCAACAGCGGGGCCGGGAGCCCCATGGACACACCACCAGCAGCCACCCCAAGGTCAACCACCCCGGGGACCCCTTCCACCATAGAGACAACCCCTCGCTAGATGTGAACTCAGAACTGTCAGAGGAAAGGCAACACGACCAACATGAAACCAATTCTTCATCCTCAGATGCTCAAAGTTCTTTTATTTTTGTTTGTTTGTAGATGAACTTTCCTATTTCAGTACTTCAGCAAGAGAGAACCTAACCGTGTCTTGAGGCGGTAGTAAAACAGAGGGCCAGTAACGGGTCGTAATGACTTAATTGTGGATAACAAAGATATCTTTTCCTTAGAAAAGAGAGCAGAGAATATAACATGAAATGATAGATTTGACCTCCTCCCTGTTATTTTCCAGTAGCTGGGATTTTAAACTAGATGACCTCATTAACCGATGCTTTACCAAACAGCAAACCAAGAGATTGCTAATTGCTGTTGAAAGCAAAATGCTAATATTAAAAGTCACAATGTTCCTGATATACAATAATGGAAAAAAAATAGAGGAAAACCCTCAAGGGCATGAGCATTGGCTACAGTGGTAGACATTTTAACCAGAAGATGAATGGCGTCCGTGGGTTGCTAACTGAACTTTGAAGACCCGCTACAAAACACGCATATGTGCAGCATATTGGAAGAAGAAACAGATGTTCGGTTTTTTCCTGTTTCTGAAAAGAAATAATATCCAGGTCAACAGAATGAAAAATGAAAGATGATTTGCAGTGGGATGTATGAATACAGCAGCAAGAAAAAAAATGTCATAATACAAAAGGCTCCTTTATACACACATGCGCACACACGCACACACACACACAAGTTAAGAGACGCAGCCTGCAGTTAATTAGCATTCTGGCAGCTTTGACATCAGCCAGCTGCCCTAAATAACCCTTCAACGTTTGTTCACTTTTGCAAGATTCCACAGAGTAAGACATTGGGTCTATTCCAGCTCATTCATTTTATACTGAAAAATACTTTTTAAAAAATGGTGGTTCCAGCCCCTTTCCAAATTTTCAACCCCACCCTGTTTAGATTTTTAATTAAAAACTAGTAGTTCTCTTCGTGTTAAAACACTTCTGTCCTGTGAGGTTTCCAATGGTGTTTTGCTTGTAAACGTGTTGGACAAATGTGACAATGCATTGTAGTTTGACCATATGCCCACATTTAGTCTCCTTATTCCTAGTTGGTGAGAAACCTGTATCTTTCTATGCTGCTTTTCTATCTGTATGTATTAGTGATATTTCTCTAGTAGTTCGGGGAATAAAAGGGGAAA
>PVIA01000973.1:127500-302573 GCA_004024845.1 Tonatia bakeri
TCCCGCCTCGGAGGTGCTGAAGCCCCTCTGTAGAGTTTATTCAGCGACAGAAGCATGCCTCTGTAATGGAAATCGGCTCATCCGTGATTGGTGACTAGGGCATGATGTCAGAATCATGCAAAAGTCAAATTAGTTGTTTTCTTTTTTTGGGGGGGGGGTGTTACCCAGGCAAGATGAACTGGAGGAGAATTACAGTCTTGCAGAGGAAAGGAGGCTTGGTTTGCATAGTTTAACTGCTGTGTAGCTGTTGATAAAGCTGTAAATGAGTGCCAACGCCTTCCCCAAGGGGTCCATCTCAACTTTATGGCACTCGGGCTCTCTGGTGGCACCCCCGAGTGGCAGACCCTATGGTGCAGACCTGACCTCCGTGTGTCTCATCCACCGTGCTTCTCTAGTTAAAAGTCACCAGCATTTCATTCTTGTTTTTGTATGCCATTGAACGTCCACTATGGCAATGCCCAGCTTTGCTGGGAGGCCCAAATTATCCACTCTGACATGTTTTTCATGCTGTAGTTGTAAAGTTGGTTAGAGTTTGAAGCTCCAACTCTTCTTTACTCCCCAATGACTCGTAATTTTTATGTGTAATTTTCATGACACAGGATTTTGGGGGGGGTTGTAATGTATGTACTGCATTATAGCAGAAATTCCTCTTTCTCCTGAGTATTCTCCACTTCATGGGCCAAAAAACTAGTTGCAGAGAACAGGAGGGCAAAGCATGGGCAAAATCCTGTGTCTAGAGAGAGGGCATGATGGTGGATGCTGGGCAAGGGGAGGTGGTCCGAGACCATCACGCGGCTCTTCCTTCTGTCACCTTGTCTCAGGCCTGGCTTCTCCAACGTGTCTTCCTGGGAAATGTGCCTTTTCTCACATACACATAAGGGATGTGTATGTATGTGGCCATGCACACTAGGAAAAAAAATACAAAACCCAATTATAAACTAATATTGGACACCTCCTATCCTCCCCCTTACCTCCCGTTGTGATAGGATTAGACACTTAATTCAGTAACGATTTATTTTCACAAAAGATAGGCCAGCCTGACCCAAGCTGCCTCTCCTTTAATGTATTAATGTATCTTTTTTTCTCTTCAAAATATAACAGGCCAGAAACTAGCAGATAAGAACAGAAACGAGATCCATTAAAGTGGTTCCCTTATAAGTAGTTCTTGAAAACACGTCTGATGTTTTCACTCAAGTGGGTATGTTCAAAGTACAAATAGGAAGTACTTTGTAGTTTACATGAAAGATGTGAGCAAAATCCAGTGAGTTCTAGGTGGTGGACACCGTTTTTTAAGAAGTGGTCATGATGTATTTGATTATTATCAAAGAGTATGTCTGCCATGAAAGAACATGCAGCTATTTTTTCTGAAATGAGTAGGTGGGGAGGGAATGAACGAAGGGGTGCTCTTCTGTATGGGTGCTGATACGCTTACTCTAAGGTGAATAAATAAAGTTGTGTTTGCTCATACTGGTACCTCTCCAGTCTGTTCTCAGTCATACTGGGGAAACTGAGGCAGATGAGTACAGAACTTCTCTTTCCCATACCACTTTCCATAGATGCAAGGATGTAGGGCCAAAGTAATTTGGTAATTTTCTTTTGGAATTTTCAGGTTCATGTAACATTTGCTGGAAACACCTCAAGATTACACACAGGAACCTATGAGAACTCCTCAAGATCCAGACAATATCATTGTCTATTCTGCTACAATAAAAATAACTTTGGGGCAGAAAACGTCTGATGGGCAGCAGAAGGAATACCTGTTCCTATGTTCTGATGTTGGAGTTCTGTGATCCACTGTCAAGAAGGAGAGACATTACACAGTGAGAACCCGAGGCAGGCAGTGGTGGGAACCCCGTGCCTGGTGCCCTGGCAGCGCCTACATCAGTCAGTGGCACCAGGAGCCCTTTCCTGGGCCTACCGCAGGGCCAAACGCCCGGCTAGCACTCAGTAAATACTGACTGTGAATACAGCCTTGAGTCTGCAGCTAGCATAATGTGGTGCCAGTTTTTCCAGAAATGAACAAGTTGGCTAGAGGTAAGAAAGCAAGGGAAGTGAGTGAACCGCTGGAGGAGTGATTTGAATGGGGAAGATTAAACTGCGTGCTGCTCCATCAGACAGTGAGGAAGAGGCTGCATGGCCACTACTTACAAACATCGGAGGCTATAAATGCCGAAGGGGTGCGGGAACAGTTCAACTCACTACTTGACGGGTTTACTGTGGTTATTGGCAACCTACACGCAGTTAATTGTTACAGTTCTCTGTTAATTTATTCATGTAGATGCTGCTAGCAGAGCATTAGAAAATCCTTTGGGGTTTCCGACATCTCGCAGCCACAGCGACCGCGGGCGTCGTCGGGGCCTCGTGGCCTCGTTTGTGAGCGCGGAGGGCTGTCTCCTAGGTTCTGGATTCCCGTCTCTGCTCCCTCTTCTGACGGCCTTGCTCACCTGGAGTTTTTTTTTAGCTTTAGCTCTTCCGCTTTCTCCTATATCTACAAACAGCAGACTTCTTAATATTTGAAACTATTTCCCTTCTTTTTTCACAGATGTCCCCCAAGTCCCAACCTGTGCTCCCCTCCACCCAGTCCCCACGCCCCCCACCACCACATTGTTTTCCGTGCCCCTGGGCTGCGCGTGTACGGGTTTCTGTTCTTCGGCTAATCTCTTCCAGTCCCCGGCCCCCACTCTGAGATCTGTCAGTCTGTTCCATGTGTCTACGCCACTGGTCCTATTTTGTTGTCAGCTTATTCTAGCCATTAAATTCCACATATAAGTGAAATCATGTTGTCACAAAGGGTAAGAGTTCCTTCTCTTTTACCGTGACATAATACCCCATTGTGTAAATGTACAACTTTTTTATCCACTCATCTACTGATGGGCATTTCAAATCATACCTGCCTTCTGACTAAAAATCCCATGAAGGCACTTATGTGAAGTTTCTCCTAAACTGAGAGCCAAAGACCTGCTCACCCTTTCCTCTCAGAACCCAAGTCTAGGCAGCATGTTCCCTTGACTCTGGTGCCTCTCCCAGCAATTTGCTGCCCTGAGTTGCTCCCACAGAGCACAGGTGTCTAAGATCCAGGAGATACAGTCCCAGTTCAGAACTAGTTCTGCCCCAGGAAAAACTAACATAAGCAGTTGATATTATGATTAAAAATTCCATCCCACTTCCCTGAACCACATCAGTATAACCCACCAAGCCACGTAAGAGGAACTGGTGATGATAACAACATAGACACTGAGGGCAGGAAAATAGTAGGGAATGTTTTACATGCACATGATATGACAGGAACTTAAAATTGGCAAAGGATAACCATGATAATACTTCATATAGTGGGGTCCAGCAAATTAGTAGCATGCACTCTCTTTAATACACAGTTGTTTCTGAATGATCTGGAGATTTCCCCCGTCTTGCTGGGGAGTGCTTGCTTTCCATTTCCGTTTGCAGTTATCTCTGTTGCTGTTTCAGTGAGTCCTGGGAGATCACCACAACACTGAATCTTGAGCTTTCTGGACTTGGAAAGGAAAGATGTTTTTCTTAACAACTAGCAAAACAAATGGACAGCAACAACAAAATAAGCCAACAACAGCAAAATAAACCACAGGCAACAATCACCGAATCAGGATTAGGGAAAATTGGATGTCAATTAGGGCCCAAATGCTGTTTGACTTAGTTCCTTCAAAATAACCTGGGCTGCCCATTAAAAACAGGTCTCTGGGACGCACTGCTGACCTGTAGAATCAAAACCTCTGGGGAGATATTTGTGAATAAAATAAATCTCTGTTCTCCTGGAGCTGATAGCCTGATGGAAGGGAAAGAGAAGTAATTAGATAAATAGCTAGTTACTGATAAATGCTAAAACAAACAAACAAACCATAAAGCAGAGTAGGGGAATAGCAGCAATGGGCCTAAGGGTGTCACTGTATTAATTTGGATGGCATAGGAAGGTCACTCAAGGAAGTCACTTTTAAGAACCATGACTATGGAGGGAGCCACGTAAACCTCTAGGGGGAGACCATGCCAGTCAGAGGGATTGCATGTGAAGCCTTCTGGATGGGGACGAGCTGGAAAGCTTGAGGAAATGTTAACGTGGCAGGCATAAGAAAGAGGACGATAAGGCTGGGGTCAAGTTAAGCAACATGCAGTTTCAGCTTTTCCAGAGGGCCTTGTAGGCCACGTGAGACATTTTTCTTCCCTTCCGTGCAAGATATATCCAGTCTTAGAAGCCACTGGTGACAGTGAAGCCGTGGTGATTCTTGTGCTTATGGTAGAACTAAACCCATCCGACCAAAGGCTCAGAGAGGGCAAGTGGTCGTCACGGAGCAGGGGGCAGAGGCTGTAAAGGTTTCCAAAATAGTTCAGGTAACAACTCATTTATTGGGGACCCTGCACTTGCTTCAGGGAATGTTCTTAGGAGGAGCAACACAAGCATGAGGTCAAGAAGATGCCATGAAAAAGAGGGTGTGAAGGTGCAGTGGTCTGAAGGTGTCACCCTCCCCACATTTACATGTTGAAACCTAACCCACCAAGGTGATGGCCTTCGGAGGTAGACAGGTCACAAGGGTGGAGCCCTCAGGAATGGGATGAGTGTTCTTAAAAAAGAAACCCAGAAAGATTCCTAGCCCTTCCTTCCACTATGCGAAGATACAGTGAAAAGTCTGCAATTCAGAAGAGGGCCTTCACCTGACCATGTGGCAGGTACCCTGATCTTGGACTTCCAGCCTCCAGAACCATAGTGCATCTTTGCCACCCAGTATGTGGTATTTTTCACTGCAGCTTGAATGGACTAAGACAAAGGAGAGAACATTCCTGGCAGAGGTGACTCCATACAGATGTCAGAACTAACATGGCAGCCTGGGAAGAAACACACCCTTGGATTTTCTTGAAATGTTAGAAATATGACATTGCTGGTGTTTTGTTTTTCTCCAGAAGGAGGGAGAGTTTTAGAATAGTAGTCCATCTTAGGAGACGGATGGTGGCTTCTTGTGTATGAAAAGTACATAAATCAATCATTGAGTCTCTGCTTACTTGAAAATGAGGTTAATATTGTCTTCGACATAGAGAAAGATTTTTGGATCTCAGTTAAACTTGTTGCAAACTCTTGTTTCAGATGGCATATATTGTCATTTAAAACCTGTCTTCTGAGGTGCGATGAAGGATAGGGTCTGTACAAAGCCAACAGGCTTTTTAAGTTCCACTTATTACAAGTTTTTATTTTGCTAACAAAGTGACAGTAAAATTAAGGTAAGTACAAATCACCCATTTTCATGGCAAGTAATATATTTATTTTTGCTCTGTTAACAAAGACTTCGAAAAAGGCTAGAAAGGTACTTCTTTCTACTGTTGTATATTTGTTATATTCTTCATAAAGTGGGCATCAAATAATAACTATCACTGAGTTTTGTGGAATTGGATATAAAGAATACACATAGGCACACACATACACATACATACACACACCCAAACACACATACATGCACACATATGCATCCAAATGTTACATATGTATCCATGTCAGTTGTGATTACTACCTACTTTCATAAAGTGTTCTTACACCATTATCATCTAAGTTAATTTCAGTAACTTGGTCACCTGTGTTTCTAAGTCAAGAATATTAAATTTAATGTAAAATATGCTTATAAAAAGACTGAAGTGGATAATTCAAGGCTAGAAGAGAAACTACTAATAAAAGAGCTATAACTTGGTTAATGAGTAACTCAGTATTTCTTAAACTATGTTCATTGGAACTCACATTTCAGAAGTTGGTAATAGGCACCCTGTGGGAAAAAATGTAAATAGCATTCAATGATCAACGCATGGGTCATGTTGTAATTTATATCCCCAAGGGATCCAGGAAGTCTAGCATTGTAATAATTGGGTAGTTCTGTGTGCCCTTATAGTCCCTGAACTTATTTGAACACTTTTTAAGGCACTTATTCATATGAGCTTCTATAATATATTCCCCTCTTTTCTATACATTTATTATAAACCAGATCTCACATGGAAATAAATCTTACCAGACCCTCCCCTTGTATTTCATTTACAAAGGTCAGCTCTTCATCATCCCTAACTACATATGCCTAACTGACCAGTCTTCCCTGAATGCAATTTTTAAAATTTCATGAATTCAGAAACTTTCACTAGCTGCTCAGTTTTCAGAATAAAGGCTGAACACCATGGTCAAGGCCTTTCACAATTAATTTTCCCTCTTTTCCATCTTTAGATAACACCACTCTCCTAGACAAACCTGCTTACCAGCCACGCTTATTTATTTATGGATAAATTGTCTGTCTTCTTCCTGCCTTTGTGCCTTTGCCCACAACACACCCTCTCCACTAGTGTGCTCTCGATGCTCCTCTCTAGTGGAAAAAGTCCCCGCTGGCTCCCCGATCCCACTTCACTTTCTTCTGTGCCACAAACAAAACCACTCTCTTTCCTGAAGTCTTCACACTTAGGCCCGTGCTGCTTCTTTCACCATGGGGAGTTGGACAGTTAGTTTGAGTGGTTAAGAACAGCATAAGATAGCAAAAGACTCACTTACCCAGTCTGCCTAACTCAGTGATCTTGGACAAGATATTTCACCTTTGTTTGCCCCCAAGTAATGTTTTGGAGTAGGTATTATAAATTGAAAACAAACTCAGAGTTAATATTCTATGTTGATGCTTTGCATGTCTGAACACATTGTAAGCGCTCCTTTTATCCTCCCAGTACTGGAATGGAGCCTTGAGATTCATGGAGTGAATGCACTATTGTCCCATTGCCACTCATTCTGTGAGTTTTGTTTGCATGGACACAAGTGATAACAAACACCTCACCACCGCCACCTGGCAAGCAGAGATCGGAAGGTGCTATCAGTTGTAAGACACCTCAATTTCAGTTACATTAAAATGCAAAAGAAGGCGTGTCTTAGAGTAAATGAAATATTGTATTATGCCCATAATATAAATGAGGTTCAGACAAGTTCAGTGCTTTCTGTTCATTATACAGCTAGCGAGCAGAAAAGCATCCTATTGTCCTGGAACTGATTTTGAACCTTTATTCCACACACTACTAACTGAATGCCATCCAAATACATTAAATCAGTAAAATCCACAGTGGCTTCAAAACTTAAAGGAGCCGTTTTTACAAGGGTGACTTCTCTGTTTAATCTTATGACCCAGCCAGGTTCTCCAGAACTGTGGCACCAGAAGCTCAAAGGCAAATTTGCAAGTTTTTCTCCTTTTCTAGCATCAAGAAAAACAACTAGTTTCTAAGAAGTTATAGCCTCAAGTGCACCTGTGGCAATGGGGGAGGAGGACATGGAAAAGAATAGAGCTCACCTCCACACCCGTTTCCAGGGCTGCACCAGCTCCTGGAGCCTCCACTAGACTCAAACCTCCAGAATAGACAAGTGTTTTGCAAAGAGCCGAGGTCCAGAAAACTTTGGTGTATTGTTTGTCAGTTCCAAAGAAATAACCCAGAGGATGGCCATGAAAGACATGGATTTATTAGGACTTACATGTGCGCTGGAGGCAGATGACTGGTGAAGTTTACCACCTAGTCCCATCCAGTCTGTGGATGAGCCACCCTGGGGATAGCCAGCCAATGGAATTTTACCAACCCAGACTTTCTGAGTACAAGGTTGTATAAAGTACAGAAAACAAAGCAAAACTGGGCATACGGGGGGAAGAGGGGACATGTTTACTCTCAAGCTGTGTGAGATCAAGATGCAAGTTCTTTCTCTGCGGTTGTTTATACTCCAGGCTGACGTCCGAGAACAGTTTTCCCTTTGGCCGTTTCTGGAACTGGCCAGGCTCCCGAGGTCAGTCAGTCCCACAGTGTACTTACTGACAGCCTTCATTATTTTCCCACAGGGTGGGAAGGGGTGCTGGAGCTGGGGAGGGACCCATATTTCCATTTACCACTTAACAAGGCAGCTGAGAGTGTTTGGATGACTCAGGTTCTACCTGAATTAGAGGCTGTTTGCATAGTGGTTCACAGCCCGGACTTGGACCCAACCGAAACACTAATTAACCACTTACTAGCCCTTGACTGGGGCATTTCTAGGCTCAGTTTCCTCATCTGTAAAATTTGAAAAATGAATTGATATTCTCATAGACTTGTGGTAGGGAGTAAATCAAATAATGCATGTACAGTACTTTATAGAATGTCTGGCACATGGTAAGTATGCAATAATTGATAGCTGTTATAATCGTTACTGCATTTTTTAAACCTAAATATAAAAGCAGGCAGAAGGCATAATTCAGAAGAAGTGGAAGAGGGTCTACTATTCCCTCATCCTTGTTTGAGTCCCTAGAAATTCATTGAAAATGATTAGCAGCTTTATTTTGTAAAATGTAATCTAATTTGCATTTTCTGGGCTTTCAAATTCCTAATGCCCATCTTTTTGCTTGTAAAGTGTCTACTTCTGTGCAAGTTGATAGATCCAGCCTTTATCATGGATGTTAATGATAATGCTTTTTTGTTGTTGTTCTTAGTAATCATTTTAATTTGGGAATCGACAAAAGCTAAACTATTGTAGGCTGAATCTTCATTTAATGATCCTGCTGTTATGAATACTTCAGTGGAAATAAGCTGGTAAATGTTAACCAGATTGTTCTGTCTGCATTTTTATACTAAACTACTATCAGTCTGAAACAATTCTGTATTTTGGCTTTTTTCCCTCCACAGAGATCAATAAATTTTTTTCTCATCACACATTCTCAGTGAAGCTTTTAGAAAATAAAATATTTGAGGCTTATTCATCTAATTATAAGAAAAGGTTATGAAAAGGTTTTTTGTTTGTTTTCTTTTAACATGCTATGCTTATGGAATTGAAATGCGCAGGATATTAAGAAGTTAAAATCATGAACATGCATTCAGTACTAGGTGCTGGAATATATTCCCTCGGTTAACCCACAACTAAACCTATGAGGTGGGTTTTATTATGTATTTTAAATTAATTTTAGGATATTATCATTTATTTTTTCAATTATTATAATAATTATCACTGTACCCAAGAAAATACTGAGATGCAGGACATTTTATTTTGTAAATTGCTTGAGGTCACACAGCTAGTCAATTTCAAACCAGGGTTTTGATCCAGGCCACCTACCCCCAAAGCCTGCACTCATAACTTCTCTCTCCTCCCCCTCCTCCTCCTCCTCCTCCTTCTTCCTTTTGTGTTACAGACATTAAGGGTTATTTTAGCTCTAAAATAAGATTCTATGCCACTAACTCATTTAGATGATATTCTTCATTTGTATTTTTAAATGTTTAGTGAAAAGACATGTTATACTTGGGGGGAACAGCTCTGTACTTCATTTCTCTTTGTAACATGGATAACAGAGCACTCTTTTTAAGTAAAATCATGCTCTTTATTCTTCCTTTAGAAGAACTGAGTAAGTGGCCCTTTACAAGGCAACAAGGTAAGAAATGTATTACCAGCCCCCCAGTTGAGTGAAATGCATGCCGTTAGAAGGAATAAGGTCTGTAATGTGAGTCATTCTCCATGATAACATGTGCTTGTCCCTTAACTAAGGAAGAGGGACATGAGAGTTCAGTAAGAGTCAAAATCTGCCCTATTGTGGGGCATCTAAAGGATTTTCACACCTGTTTTTACCTGCAGATGTAATCAGTAGGAATGGAAGAGGTCTGAGAAGAGAGCTCTTACGGAGATCAAGGAAGCAGCACGCCAGATACTTTAGTCAGAGCTGAGGCTTACAAGAGCACATCAATATATTTTTCATCATTTCTACTAGGAGTGTTAATTGATATGATCAATATGACTCCTTAAGAAATAATGTTTAGACACAAACATTGGAAAGAGAGAGGGTAGTGAATATTCTATGTTAACTAACTTCTAGACTTAGAAGAAGCAACCTCACAGTCAATGTGATGGATAGCTACCATATCATTATATGGTGTTTTAAGGCCAATGTATGCATGCATGGCAATTAAAAATAATATAAACTCAATTTTTTAAAGCAATCCTTCTAGAAGTGACACATTTGAACATGAATTATTGGGAACCCATATTGTCAGTGCATTTTTCTTCCCAATTGCTAAGTAGTCATTTTGTATACCCTATTTAGTCTAAATAAATCAATTTTTGCTACTAGTAGTTGAAATAATTTATTCAACAAATATTAATTCCTTAGTTCTGTGTCATGGCAGGAGCTATCATTGACACAAATGCAAATGAGACATGACTCATAACTTCATGAAATTTAGAGCATAGTGAGGTAATAAGGCAACGGGTAAAGCCAGGATTCAAACCGAGTGTGTGGGCTATCAAAGCTTGATTCTGTTAAACATCATCTAAGAGTATGACTTAAATCCCTTAGAAACATAATTATTCCTCCATTCTCTGAGAGTTCTACTGTTTGTTTATTTATGTCAACATTTTGAAGGTGTTCACTGCCTGGCATGTATTTACAAACTTTCTGTTTAACTACTTCAGGAAGCTTTTTTCTTACAAAAACACATGGGGGCCAGTTTGAGCAAGGAAAGCCAGACTTCACCTTAACTTATAAATTCTATCTTTCCTGAGGCTGCTTTTTCCTGGACCTCTGCTATGTCTAGTTTCCTCTAAAATGACCACAGTTGCTATTTCTCTGTAATCTTGGCTTCCATGTGACTTTGAGTTGCCATTTTAGTGGCTGTGTAATGTTTGTGGTCACTGGACAATTTTTAAACAGACCGTTTATGTTTAAGAAATTTCCCACACAATGAGACCTACCTACTCATGGTGGAAGCTAAAATTTGATTTCTAGCCTCTGCCTGGGGAATGGGCTTTCCCATAGTCATTCTCCTGACATGGGTTTGTTCAGAAGAGAACATCATGAAGAACCAACCCAGTATAGTTGCCACATAGCATTTGTATTCTCATGACAATAGCAGAACATGCAGGAGAGAGATCAGGCCTTCCCGAGGCAGTCATGGCAGCTATCCACGGGGGAGATACCATGCACACACGTGGTGTCCACTGTGTTACCAGCCATGTTTGTGCTCAGAAGGGTCTCTGCTGGCAAGGCTTCGTGTGCAATTTGGGGATTGTTCTTAGATGTGAGGCCTAAGGCTTCTGAAGTTTCCATTAGTTTTCTAGTAGTTTTTAATAAACTCTTTTCTACTTAAACTAGTTTAACTGGGTTATATTGCTCGTAAGCAAGGTCTTTGATGATTGCATACTTTAACTTCAAAGCTATGCTTTTCCACAGGTTCAGAATGCAGAATTATCCAGTGCAATGAGTCATATGAGTTATATCAAGCAATAGGCACAGTCTGATATGGTAAAACAAACAGATCAATCTGATTAGAGAATTATCAGAAAAGAGAAAAGATGAGTGTGAAGAATAAGAGGTAATGTAGCTTGAAGCTTACGTATGCAGGCCTTTTAGTCAAACAAAGTTAGAATTCAGTCCTAGCTCGGACTGCTCTTCATCCAGTTATTTAATCATCCAGATTTTCATTTTTATGATCCGTAAATAGGGATTACAAAATTTTACTTTACTTGGCATATAAAAAGTGCTCAATAAAAGTGAGCTGTCCTTATGGTGACATATCTAGGCATTTGCTTTGCTTTCTGTCATTTATTGATCATGATAATTATTTGTTGCTTAATTATCCAGAAATTTTAATGGGGGCAATATAATCAAGATCATCATTAGTTTCTCATGTCATACTTGCTGGATTAGTCAGAGTATAATAGCTGATGCATCAAACAACTCTAAAAGTTCAGAGGCTTAACTCATTTACGGTTTATTTTACTTCAGGTAACAGTCAACTCATTGTTGGTCACTTCTCATCCACGTGTCAACTCAAGGACCTGGATCTTACTGCCTTTCATTTCTTCTCTTCTCTGAGTTCTTAAAGTCATTCCTCCCCCACTTAGCCAATGGGTGGGAAGAGAGACTAGATAGTTCTGCTTAGAAAAGATCTAAAGGGCAGTCTTAGAAGTGTCATGTATCAATCACATCTGCCCAAGTTCCATTGAATAGAACTGTTTTATATAGTTGTATCTAAGTACAAAGAAGGCTTGAATATATCATATAAGTATGTGTCCAGGAATGAATGGGATGCAATTTGGTGAACAACAAGATGGTCTTCACCATTCCATTTCACTGTTCTGGTCTTGACAAATAGAGCAGAGTTCCAAATTGGGATGGAGCAGAATTCAGCATTTTACCTAGAATTTTGCTATCTGTATCTGCCGTTAGACTCCTCTTGTGTGTTTCATTTGGACAATGAATGTAAATTCCAGCCCAAAGGCATATAGGAGAAAAGCAGCCAGATAATTCACAGTGCTTTCTGATTTTGAATAAATATAATAGCTGCATTTGACTGTTGTTATATGGAGACAATTCTTGTCTTAAAAAACAAAATCAAAAACAGAAAGAGATGCAGATTCTCTTTATTTACATATGAAGAACATTAATTACCAGAAATATAAATTCTTACATTTGGATATTTAAACTTCACTTTTAAACAAACAAACAAAAAAATCGAACTGTTTTTAGAAAGAATATATCCCAGCTTTATGAGTTGGGATTACTTTTTGGCTTTGTGAAATGTGCTAATGCAAGGGCTGTGAGTGGTCCTAATTGTTTTGACTTTTAGTTCATTTTATTATTGGTTTAAAATTTTCTACAAAGTAATCTATTGCCTGCACTCAGATGTACCCCTATCTCCTTAACTTCCTCCTTGGAAGATCACTGGATTCCAATTTTTAGGCAGAAATACTTCCTAGCTGATGCAGTACACTTCCAACTGCAGTACAGCATGAGGCATAGGGTCTGGTTTCCTTCTTTCCCTCACATTAAAAATTTTTTTTCAATGACAGTTAATATTCAATATTATATTAATTTCAGCTGTATAACATAGTGGCTAGACCTTTATATAATGTACAAAGTGATCATCATATAAGCCTAGCACACACCTGGCACTATACATTATTGACTACCATATTTTCCTGTGTACAATGCACTCCTGTGTATAGTGCGCACCCACTGTTTTAGCCCTAACCTTTAAAAAAAATCTTTTGTTTTAATTGTTTAATTCAAGTTTTATTTATTTACATTTAGAAACAAACCCGATAATCATATTCCAGGGTAATCATTTTACATACAGATATCGTTATTGCTTTCTAGAATTACACTTTTAACACATAAACATAAATAACATAATTAAAAACAATGGTGTAGATATGGAATTAGTATTACCTATGTATAATGCACACCCTTATTTTACCATCAAAAAAGTGCACATTATATATGGCAAAATACAGTATATTCCCTATGCTGTACTTTTTACATCCTCATGACTACTTCGTAACTACCACTTTGTACTTAATCCCTTCACACTTTTCACCCAGCCTCTCAGCTCCCCTCAATGCCCTTCTTATTTGCCAACCATCAGTTTGATCTCTGTTATCTGTAAGTCTGTTTCTGTTTTGTTTGTTTTTTAGATTCTGTATCTGATATCATATGGTATTTGTCTTTTTCTGATTGACTCATCTCACATAGTATAATACCCTGTTGGTCTGTCAGTGGTATTGTAAATGGTAGAATTTTATTATTTTTATGGCCAAGTAATATTCCATTGTATATGTATCATTTCATTCTCCAATCTTCTATCAATGAACACTTAGGTTGCTTCTATATCTCGGCAATTATAATAATGCTATAATGAACATTAGGAAGCATATATCCAATCAAATTAATGTTTTGCGTTCCTTTGGATAAACATCCAGAAGTGGAAATCCTTGATGCTATGGTTGTTCTATTTTTAATTTTTTGAGGAACCTCCATACTGTTTTTCATAGTGGCTGCACCAATTTTCCATTCCACAAACACTACACAAAGTTGACCTTTTCCCCACACCCTTGCCAACACTTGCTGTTTGTCGATTTATTAATAATATACATTCTGACAGGAGTGATATATTTTATTGTGGTTGTAATTTGCATTTCTCTGATGATTAGTGACCTTAAATATCTTTTTATGTGACTATTGGCCATCTCTGTGTCTTCTTTGGAGAAATGTCTATTCAGGTACCTTGCAATTTTAAAAAATAAGGCTTTTTTAGCCCTGGCTGTCATAGTTCTGTGGATTGAGCGCAGGTTGTGAACCAAAGCATCGCAGGTTCGATTCCCAATCAGGGCACATTCCTGGGTTGCAGGCCATAGTCCCCAGCAACCACACATTGATGTCTCTCTCTCTCTCTCTTTCTCCTTCCCTTCCCTCTCTACAAATAAATAAATAAAATCTTTAAAAAAATCTTAAAAAAAGGAACATTTAAAAAAAATAAGGATTTTTTCTGTAAGATAAGGTAGCAGAAATCACCCAATCAAAACAGCAAAAAAGAAGAAATATCAAATGAAAGAGGATAGTTTAAGGAACCTGTAGGACAACATCAAGCATAGCAAAATATGCATCAGAAGGGTACCAGAAGGAGGAGGGAGAGAAGAAGAAACTGAAAACTTATTTCAAGAAATAGTGAAAGAAAAATTCCCTAATTGAATGAGGTAAATAGACATAGAAGTCTATAAAGTAAGAGAGTCTCAAACAAGATGAACCTAAAGAGACCACATAAAGACACATCATAATTAAAATGGCAAAGATTAAAGACAGACAGAACCTCAAAAGCATTAAGAGAAAACCATAGTTACCTATGAGGGAGTTCCCATAAGATTGTCTGCTGATTTCCCAACAGAGATGTTGCAGGCTAGTGAAGATTAAAACAAAATATTTGAAGTGATGAGAAGTAAGGACCTATAACCAGAAATGTGCAAAAAAGGGGAAGGGGGTTAAGAAGTGCAAAGTTCCAGTTATAATTCACAGGGATGTAAAGTACAGCAAAGGGAGTATAGTCAATAATATAATTACGTAGAGTGATGAACAGTTACTAGACTTACTGTGGTGATCACTTTGGAAGGTATATACATGTTGAATCATGATGTTGTACACTTAAAACTAATACAATATTGTATATGAAGTATAATTCTTGAAGTGCATTGTTTGCTGAATTTCTTTACCATTGTTATAGTAAATGTGAAAAGAAAAGCTCATGGACACCACAAGTATAACTATCTCTTGAGCCATATTAGATATGTTACATGCAGGAGGAACATATTTTTGCATGTTATGCCACTGATTATTTTGTTTTGGTTTCTTGTTACCATGGCATGGTCAAGCATATTCTGACTACCAGTGTGAAGTGTTGGGTGTAAAATGGTTCCTTGCTCAAGTAAATGTGGGATATTCAAATTTAAACAATTTTTTTTCTCAGGAGTTCTACATGCTCAAATAAATTTGGGATACTCAAACTTAAACAATTTTTTTTCTTTCTTGCAGGAGTTCTAGAAGCCTTTATTTACTATTACTAATATAAACTGAATTTCCAAAAATATAACAAATGGTACTTCTCAAACTTATGTGAATCCAGCATCCTTTGTGTTTTTTTTTTTCCTATGGAACTTCTCCCTACAAAATGCAGCCTTAGAAAAATCAAGATATATGAGATTTAGTTTAAAAAAAAATAGTTTGCTGAGTGTGCTTTTCTCTGTGTGTGTGCACATGTGTGTGTGTGTGTGTGTGTGTGTGAGAGAGAGAGAGAGAGAGAGAGAGAATGAGAATGAGAAAAGAGGAAGTTCTTTTTGTTTTGGGTCTCTTTTCTGTTCTATCATCTGAGTGAAGAAGATACAATTTTAGTTCTAAGTTTAAGAACACTTTTATTTGCTTTAGTGCACTGAGGTGGGTAGGAAGATTTTATGATTGTATCTGTTAGATAGTATTCTTAATAAATAATAGCAATTTCAGAGAAAATTACTCTCCACAATCAAAATTCTATGCTTCTTCCTAAGGTATATGCTCAGGTGAATTATGAATAGGTAAAACTTTAGATTCCGAATTTTAAAATGTTTTTGTAACTATAAAGATTTATTTTTGTCAACAAGATAGAGCATGTTAGAATAACATTTAGGAGCTCTATAATGTTGGTATTAAAAGTGCTTTTTGGGTTATTTCTAAGGTAAACATGATTTGGCTGTTAAAGTCTTATAAAAAACCAAAAGAGAAAAAGAACTAAGAAGTACAAACATTCAGTTATAAAATAAGTCATGAGAATCTAAAGTGAATCATAGCAAACGGTCAATGATATTGTAATAACTATGTACAGTTTACAGATTCTAATGAGACTAAGAAGAATTTTGGGAAGACACATAACTGTTACAGACTACATCAGTCCTGTTAGTTCATGACTTTCTGTGTGCATTAGTAAATATGGAAAAAAAACAAAGGCACACTTTGATCAAGTTCTATTGATTCTTCTCTTCATTTTTTTTCTCTTGGATTTTTCTCTTATTCTTACTTGGAAAGCAATTATTATAGCCTATTTACTTCCCATATCTAAACTGGATGTGATTATAGAGGTTACTTCAATAACCTACAGTAACCTAGCTTTCCACATCATAGACTCTCCTCAAAGTATCTGTCACACAACTGATAAGACAATCTTTAATAAGGCCATTAAGTATGTCTTAAATAATTGTGCAAGGTATTGGGGTAATCCATGGCAAGATGATGTAGATATTCCTGCCCTTGAATAGTTTAAGAAATTACTTTCCTACATTGAACAATTTGAGACCAAAGCTAAGCAGTATAGGTCCAGGAACTACATTTTACTGATACCTATATGATAATACAGAAATTCAGAATAGGAAGACAACATGGGTCACTAGCAAAGTGGCCTAACAGGTCCTATGTCCAGCAATAAACATTTAGAAAATTTAGTAAAAAGATTCAATTCATAATAGAAAATAAGTTCTGAAAAAGGAAAGAAGGAAGGAAAGATGGAAGGAAGAAAGGAAGGAAAGAGAGGAGGGAATTGGAACCCTTATATACTGCTGATGGGAATGTGAAATGATGCAGTGACTGGAAAACAGTTTTGCAGTTCCTCAACAAGTTAAACATGAAATTGCCTTATGGCCCAGCAAATTCTACTCCCAAGATAATTGGCAAGAGGTGTTCGAACAAAAACTTGTATGTGTGTTCACTGTAGCACTATTTACACTAGCCAAAAAGGAGGAACAACACAAATGCCCATCAATTAATGAATAGGTAACCTAAATGCATTTATCCATACTATGGGATATTATTCAGCCATAGGGAGAAATGAAATACTGATACACACAGCAAGTATGAACCTTGAGAAACAGTATCCTGAGTGAAATAAGCCAAAGGACAAATGTGTATGATTTTCCTCATATGAAATCCATTAGAGACAGGCAGCAGATTTGTGGGTGCCAGGGACTAGGGGAAGAGGGAAAAGGAGTAACTGCTTAATGGGTACAGGGTATCCTTCTGAAGGAAGGAAAAGGTTTTGGAACTAGAAAGTGGTGGTGGTTGTGCAATGCTGTGAATATACTTAATGCCACTGAATTCTACACTTCAAACAAATGGTTAAAATGGCAAATTCTGTTACGTTTATTTAACCACAATATCTTACAAAGCCAAGAAAAAGCTGAAGGCATAATGATGATTGGGGAGGGTTTATATCATCAGGTAACATATTATAAAATTACAAATATTCGTTGAATAATGTACACATGCTGAAATAAATAGTAGCTTAATAGAGCAGAACACAAATCCCCCAAATTAAATTTTGAGTGTTTAAATATTTAGTATATAGTAAAGGTGGTTTTTAAAATTGGAGGAAATGTTTCATTATTTATAAATGCTTCATTTATAAATAATTATGAGAAAACTGGGAGATAAAATCAATTGATTAAATAATTAATTGTAAAAATAAAAAATAGAAGAAATAAAAAAGTATGGGTGTACATTTATATAAATTTTTTGGGAAAGGGAAACACTGATAAGCTTAACATTAACAATATACCTATAAGTAAAAAGGTTTGACTATCTAAAATTATAAAATTTATGCTTGTTTAAAAATTTATAGAAGCATAAATGCTAGATTCAAAATAGATAGGGGAGGTTAAGAATAGTATGGGAAATGGAGAAGCCAAATAACTTGTATGTATGGCCCATGGACATGGACTAAGGTGGGGGAATACTGGTGGGAGGAGCATGCAGGGTGGAGGGGAATAAAGGGGAAAAGAAAAATGGGACAACTGTGATAGCATAGTCAATAAAATATATTAAACATTCAAACAATAAAATCAAAAGGTAAAAGGCAAATGGGAAAACATTTATGACATATATGGCAACAGCTTCTTAACCTCAGTATAGAGATACCTAAAGAGAAATTTAAGACATTTTCATGTGGGTTACAAAATAGGTCTTTTTTGACATTCTCATAGAAATTACAAGAATATTGAATTGGTTTCAGTTACTCTTAGTTTATCATCCATCACACAGTTTCCTCAAAACATCTTCCTTACTCTCTCACATCCACAAACCTCTCTTCTCAAATGAGACTAGATCCAGTCTCTGCTCTAATTTTCTGCTTCTTCCCCAGCTTTCCTAGTTTTATCCTTCCTTCCTATTCTTGCTGCCATTGGAGTAGATGTCCCTCTTCCAATCTTCTCGGTGTGGGAATTGAACTTGAGAGAGAAGGTTGAAACTCTGAAGGATGAAAATGAAAACCAGTACTTATTTTGTATCTCATAGCTGTACATTTTTGTAGAGCAATTCATTAAATTTAATCTGAATATGATTATGCCACCTGTCTAGACTATAAGTGCCTCTAGGGCAGAGATGCGTTATAGCATTTTTATTATATCTGCTACATTGAAATCCTCTTTTCCTTTGATTTCTAATATTTCCCTTGGTTGTATGCAACCATGTCTAACCAGCAGTGAAAAATCCATGGGCAAACTAGAGTACTGTGCTTTTAAAATTCTTGACAATGAAACAACCTTATTCAACATGTTTGATGTGTGGAGTAGTATTTGTGGTGATGGCTACTAGATACATTTATGACTCAACCAGCAGATTGAATGATTAATTAAATGGGTTCCATGAAGCACCATGTTGTTTTAGTATTTTTTCTTTCTAGTGTAATGGAAAAAATATAGCTGTTTATTGATTTAATCCTGTTCCTTGATATTTTGTTTTTTTTCCGTCTCTTTTATTCTTCATCCTGTTTTCTCTTTTTTGTATCTTCTGGACTAGTTTTTGGCTAGATGGTAATTTTTCTAGGCAGAATAATATTCAGTGGAATGTGATTTACAGTGCAAAGCTACTGACATTATTAACCTTCTATTTTCCATTTATTCATGATATTATCTGCTAGAAGGAGTCTTCCATCTGCACAGCTAAAGAAACTATCATCAAAATGAAAAGGAAACCCACTGTATGAGAATATGTTTGTCAATGATACATCTGATCAGGGTTTAATTTCCAAAATACACAAAGAACTTATACAACTTAACACCGGGAAGACAAACAATCCAATTTAAAAATGGGCAAAGGACTTGAATAGACACTTTTCCAAAGAGGACATGAAGATGGCTCATAAACTTATGAAAAGATGTCAACATGACTAATCATCAGAAAGATGCAAATTAAAACCACAACAAGATATCATCTCATGCCTGTCAGAATGGCTACCATCAATACATCAACAAACAACAAGTGCTGGCAAGAGTGTGAAGAAAAGGGAACCCTAGTGCACTGTTGGTGGGAATGCAGACTAGTGCAGCCACTATGGAAGAGAGAATGAAGTTTATTCAAAAAATTAAATGTGGAACTTCCTTTTGACCCAGCTATTTCACTCTGGGATATGCTCACATATCCTAAGAATCCCAAACACCTATACAAATGAATATATGCACAACTATATTTATAGCAGCATTATTTACAATAGTCAAGATCTGAAAACAGCCTAAGTACTCATCAGTAGGTGAATGGATAAAAAAGATGTGGTACATTACACAATGGAATACTATACAGCTATAAAAAAGAAGGAACTCTTACCCCTTGCCACAGTATGAATGGACCTGGCAATTATTGTGCTAAATAAAATAAGCCAGTCACTGAAACACAAATACCATATGATCTCACTTGTATGTGGAATCTAATGAAAAAAGTAGAAACAGAAGCCTAGATACATGGAACTGACTGATAGCTGTCAGCAGGGAATAGGGACTGTGTGAAAGAAGTGAAGGGAGTAGCCAAAGAACATACATGTATGACCCATAGACATGGACAATAATATGGGGATAAATTGAAGGAGGGCTGGGTTGAGGTAGGTAAAAGGGGAAAAGTGGAAACAACTGTAATAGCATAAACAATAAAATGCAATTAAAATAAAAATTAAATTTAAAAGATCAAGGAGGGAGAAGGTGGGAGATTATTTTCAGAAGCTGCAGAGACTATATGCTTCAATCTTAAACTTATAACAAAAGGCTCAAAAACAAGCTAGTTAGTGAAAGATAAAGATATTAGAAACATGGCAGAATTAAGAGTCATTCCAAGAATATGGCCTTGAATATATTATTTGCAACAGAGTACTGAACACATCTTTCTGATATAAAACAAGTCAGTTGAAAAATATGACTCAGTTTGCAGTTACGTTTTCAGGAACACAGCTATTACATGAAACAACCTGCAGTGAATTTATATTTTTCCCATTTTTATTGTTGGCAGATTATGTATCTTTTGCAAATGAAAAATATCCTGAAGGAAACCATTGGACAAGTGAAATGACTAAAATAATTCACCTTCTAAAATTATTTTACGCCACTTTGTTTGGTAAGCTAACAAACATGGCTTAGTACGCTTGAAGACATCAACTGGTCAGGAAGATAAAATTAGTCTCTGAAGGTTGAAAGTGAATGTTTTCCCTGTCCATTCCCTTGTAGATATAGACTGCTGTTCATAAAGCAAAGTAAAACTTTAGCGCATTGATTTCAAAAAAGGTTTTTATATATATATATATATATATATATATATATATATGCTATATTTTTTTAAAGACAGCACACGAATGTAGATCATGACAGACAGTTACATCTGAGATGTAAGAAAAATTTTGGCATTATGAGGGTGTCAGCATAATCAGTAAAAAATTATTTTTGATGACATGAAGAGAAAAAGTGTTAGCAGAATGAGAAACATTTTTGAACAGCAGATCCATGTAGCAAAGTCCTCTCCCCTTGTCTGCCAAATTCACCCACACTTGTCATCAGTGAATGCAATTAATTTTTTTTTTTACAATACAGAAGAGACTTTTGGCAGTCAAGGAGGGCTAATTTTTTTCTTCACTTGTACACCCCTTTTAGCCACTATGAAGATGTGAGCTGAAATATATTCACAGGGTTGATTTTGTCCCTCAGCAATGAATTTGTGAATAAATTGAGACAGAAGTTGGGAAGTCGAAACAGATCACTCTGCTTTATATATACCAACACAGCCTCAGCCAAAAGGTTAAAGCACTTAAGGGTAATATGGTCCCTTGTGATGTTCTCATGTGCATTTTTTAGACAAATGAACTCCTAACTTTTAGACAAAGAAAAATGGCAAAATAACAAAAATCTCTTCATGACCTCCTTAGTGAGCATGCAGCATAAAAATTTAATCGTTACATAATCTATGAAGTATAATCAGAAAGAAGTCAGGGCAAAAATGTATAGCATCTTTCAATGTATATTCACATGTGTTATCTTCTGTGAGCCTCAAATACACATCGCAATATACATATTTTAGTTTTGAAAACATCAAATGTGTGATGGTCTTTGAAATCCATTTTGATCTATGATCACTTCAAGGACGCAAAATATATGGTGGCGTCAAGTCCTCTCAATCCCGCTTGTTTTTAACACCCATGACCCAGAGACACAGATAATATTTTTTCAAGTTATTGGACAGAATGATGTTTTCAAACTATAAAATCATAAATCAATAAAACTATCTGGTTTTAAAGTCAATTAATTAATTCATGAAGGAAAACAACAGACATTGGAAGGTTAGGTACTTTAATATATGAACCCATGTTTTTTCTGCAGCTCCAGTGATTGACAGGTTAACCCTTCTAACACTGTTAGCACTGCAACAAAATACAAAAAATTTAAAGTTTCTAGCAAGGGTTTAAATTTACCTTTGACATTGACCATGCTATAACCTCCATCTCCAGACCTTGATTTTTCAAGATATTTAAATGGAAAATATTTTAATCCATTTACCTAAGTTCCTCAAAGCCAATCTTTGTTGAATTAACAGTAAAAGTAAAATCATGGCATCATTACCATTAGTTAAGTTGCACTCTTGGGACGAAATATGTTTCAACAAAATGATTGGTACTGAATTTTTCATCAATCACTACTACAGCATGTAATCAACAACATGCTAGGTCTAATGGAAGGGCCCCACTTAACATTTTCTATTTGCTAAAAAGGTTCTGACCACACAACAATAGGAGAGGCAGAAGTGACCTGCAGGCATTCAGAAGAAAGCCTGGGGCAGGGGGAGGGATGTAGGCCTACTATGTAGGTTTCCGTTAGGAGAGATGATTTTTTTTGCAGATTAGTCATATTCCACATCTAAATCTACTCGGTACTGTCTGCTCACATTTTTAAGGGCACCTAAATCCAGCTGGATGAGCTTTGGATATTGCAGAAGTGAAGCAGGTAAGATTCACACAGGTAATGGCCCCATATGGGAACTGACTGTACTGAAATCAGGACTTTGGTCTCACAAGCATTTGTGAGGAGTCACGTCCTTGGGTTCCACAGACAAGAGAAATTGTGCATAGATGGCCAAATATCGGGAGCCATTTCTTCCTCATGCTCTCAATGGCACGGCTCCCCCCACCCCCCGTTTTCTTGTACTTCCTGTTAATGTTAATTTATAATTTAAAAAATTGATTTAACCCAAGTTTCTCTTTTCTCAGGATCTTTGGACAACAGGAAAGAAATAGTGAAAACACAGTAAACAGAATATAGAATTAAAAGTCCTCACCAAGCAGAGTCAACCCCAACTGTTGATTTTTTTCTGACTTTTGTTATTGAATTTTTGATTTTTTTTCCTTAGGTGTACTATCAAAATGGAGGTCCAAATTAACTAAGGAGTCGTTAGGAGACAGAAACTGAAAAATTTCACAGAATTGTAGGAAGACTGAGAGTCTGTGAGAAACAAGCATTAACTGGAAAACAAAAATGTATTGTACTCCTTGCTGTATTTTCCTGGGCATTTAAACACCCTCTTCAGTATTGGAACTGATCACCCTGCATTTTCAAGAAGGATCAATTGGAGAAGTAAAAAATACAAATGTATTTTGTATTTTTGTGTGCTTGTTGACTTTATCATCATTTTTAATACCCATGTTTTGAGTGTAAGACAGATGATTTTACTCCAAAAAGGAAACACGTGGCATCACCTAGGTTTTGGCAAAGCTAAGGGAGTCAGCTTTGTCTTTATCAGGGCATATGTACCACGTTCCTGGAAAAGTGTATCTAAAGTTAGCCCACACAGCTGTATATGTAATAGAATTTGTTATTGAGGTTACTTTAGAAAATGTTTGCAAATCTTAAACCAAATATCAATATTTTATTTGGTTAGTGAACCACATTATTAGACACTGGCTTCTTTTTATTTTATCAATCAAGTAGTTGAGAATTCTACCATGATACAAGGAATCTATGTACAGAGTTCAGAGACACTTAAAATCTCATATAATTATTTTTGTTTTTGAATTAATAAATTTAAACTGTCATCTTCTGGTTATTATCCCTCACCTCAAATAATGATGTACAATGTACTAATAGCTTATTGTGTGTTTGATTTTATTCAAGACATAGGCATAGAATCATTCCTTTACTGTATAAATAAGACCCACAACATGAATTAGACTGAAATGAAACATGCCAGATTCTAACAAGTGAGCGATGATTAGGTTTCTGTTTACATTATCTTGCTTTTGCTACTTTATGATGTAATTTTTCCTGATTGTACAAGCTTGGCAAAGAAAAGTTGAAATTAGAAAGAAATATGATGGATGTGACATTAAATAGCCCTTAATCACATCACATACGGATAACTACTGTTAGCATTTCCATGCATTTCCTTTTAGTATTTTTGTGCAGATTTATAAATTGGCAACTATAATATATATATATATATATATATATATTTTACTCTCAATTATTAGTATTTAACATTTATATTTTAAGTATATGGGTAATTTACCATAATATTACTTAGCACTCATAGATAGTTTTTAAAATGGCCAATAAGTCAAAAGTCTCTTTTAGTTCACAATGAATATTATATAGCTACTTTGTACAAAGATTGTGTTGATTAAAACCCCCCCAAACAGTCTATAGATTCACTGCAATCTCTATGAAAATATCAATGGCATTTTTCACAGAACTAGAACAAACAATTGTAAAATTTATATGGAACCACAAAAGGCCTCAAAAAGCCAAAGCAATCTTGAGAAAAAAGAACAAAGCTGGATGTATTATGCTCCCTGATTTCAAACCATACTACAAAGCTACAGTAATCAAAACAGTGTGATGCTGGCAACAAAACCAGACACATAGGTTAATAGAACAGAATAGAGAACCTAGAAATAAACCCATACTTACATGGCCAATTAATTTATGACAAAAGAGACAACAATATATAATGGGGTAAAGACAATCTTTTCAATAAATGGTTGGTAAACTGGACAGATATATATGCAAAACCATGAAACAAGACCACCTTCTTACACCATATGCATGAAGGATCTCAAAATGAATTAAAAGCTTAAATATAAGACTTGAAACCATAAAAATGCTAGAAGAAAACATAGGCAGTAAATTCTTTTATATCAGTCTTAGAAATATATTTTTGAATGTTTCCTGAAGCAAAAGCAACAAAAGCAAAAATAAGCAAAAGAGACTTTATCAAACCAAAAAGCTTTTGCACAACAGAGGAAACCATCAAGATAAATGTACACCTGAAAACTACATGACCCTATGAGCCTATGTCATCCCAATAAATTTAATTTTAAAAGGCAACCTACAGAATGGGAGAAGATATTTGCAAATAATATATCTGATAAGGCAGCAGTCCCCAACCTTTTTGGCACCAGGGACTGGATTGGGGGGTTGTCAGGGGCAGGAGGCAGAGCTCAGGTGGGGATAGGGGACAGGAGGTATAGCTCAGGTTTCATCACTGCAGGGCCAGAGACAGGAACGGGAGCCCAGGGGAGCTTCCCTCATGCTCCAGTTGCTAACAAGCCACAGGTACCAGTTCACGGCCAGGTTGGGGATCCCTGTGATAAGGGATTAGTATATAAAATATATGAAGAACTCCTACAACTCAAAATTAAAAATAGAACTCATACTCTTAACTCCTAGGGTATCTGGTGTCTATATACACCAGGCTCTGAAGTGGGAAGAAGTTCACATTTGCTTACCTGAAAGAAGGTCTGGGACATAGAGAGCTCAGAGACGTGGAGTTAGTACAGACTGTTGGGCCAGGCAGGTCTAAGACTGAATTTGTAGATCATAGTAAAGATTTTTTTTTTGTCCTAAAAAGACTCAGAGGCTACCAGTAAGTATTCATTAGGAATGTACAAGGTTGTATTAACACTTAGAAAGGATTTCTCTGACAGTGGTGTGAAGAATAGATTGAACAAGGTGGAATGGTTCCAAGTAAACTGTTTGGAAACTATTTCTATAGCATAAGGTAAAAGTGATGGGAGCTAAGGGTGGGAGCTAAGGGTGGGGTAAAAATATATTTGAGATAAGTTAGATGTGAAAATAAAAAAGGGATATATCAAGCACATTTTAGGAACAGGCAACTTAGTGACTGGTGGTGACAATCACTAAAATGTGAATTATTTATCAATCCTAAAAACAAACAAACGAAAAAAAAAAACCACAGGAAAAAATCTGATTGTTTTCCTCTGGGGAAATTAAATAGAATTTTTATCTTTGTCTTTAATTTACTGTTGCTTTTTTTTAACTTCTCTGATAACTTTTTTTATTGTTATTTAAATACAGTTGTCTCCATTTCCCCCCGACTACTCGCCACCTGCCCTACCCATTCTTGCCTCCCACCCTCAGTCCTACCCACTTTGGCTTTGTTCATGCATCATGTATATATGTTCTTTGACAACCCTTCCCCTATTTTCCCTTGTTATCCCTCTCCTCCCTACCCTCTTGTTACTGTCAATTTGTTCTTTATTTCCATGTCTCTGATAATATTTTTCTTGCTTGTTTTGTGGACTAGGTTCCACTTATAGGTGAGATCATATGGCATTTGTCTCTCACCACCTGGCTTATTTCGCTTAGTATAATGCTTTTCAGTTCCATTCATGCTGTTGCGATGGGTAGGAGCTCCTTCTTTCTTTCTGCTGTGTAGTAGTATTCTATTGTGTGAATGTACCATCCATTCATTTGGATTCATTCATTTACTAGTGGGCATTTAGGTTGTTTCTAGCACTTGGCTCTTATAAATTGTGCTGCTATGAACATTGGATGCACAGGTTCTTTTGAATTGGTGTTTCAGAATCCTTAGGGTATAATCCCAGCAATGGAACTGCTGGGTCAAAAGGCAGTTTCATTTTTAGTTTTTTGAGGAAATTCCATACTATTTTCCATAGTGGCTGAACCAGTCTGCAATCCCACCAACAGTGCACTAGCGTTCCATTTTCTGCACATCCTCCCCTGCACTTGTTGTTTGTTGATTTGTTTATGATGGCCATTCTGATCGGTGTGAAGTGGTATCTCATTGTGGTTTTAATTTGTATCTTTCTGATGGCTAGTGATGATAAGAATCTTTTCATATGCCTACAGGCCCTTTGTATGTCATCCTTGGAGAAGTGTCTGTTCAAGTCCTTTGCCCATTTTTTAATTGGGTTGTTTGTCTTCCTGGAGTGGAGGGGTGTGAATTATTTATATATTTTGGAGATCAAACACTTGTCTGAGGTATAATTGGCAAATATTTGTTCCTATATGGTTGGTTCTCTTTTAATTTTAGTGCTCTTTTATTTAGCCATGCAGAAGCTTTTTATTTTGATTAGTTCCCAATTGTTTATTGTTTTCTTAATGTCCCTCACTCTAGGGGACATATCAGTAAAAATATTGCTGTATGGAATATCTGAGATTTTCCCACCTGTGTTCTCCTCTAGGACTTTTATGGTGTTGTGACTTATATCTAAGGTTTTTCTCCATCTGGAATTTATTTTTGTGTATGGCGTAAGTTTCTGGTTGAGTTTCATTTTTCTGCATATAGCTGTCCTGATGTCCCAACACCATTTGTTGAAGAGGATTTTTTTACTCCATTTTATGCTCCTGCTCACTTTGTCAAATATTAATTGACCACAGAGACATGAGTTTATTTCTGGGCTCTCTATTCTGTTTCATTGATCTATGAATCTGTTCTTAGGTCAGTACCAGACTGTTTTGTTTAGTGGCCTTGTAATATAGTTTGATATCAGGTATTGTGATCCCTTTTACTTTGTTCTTCTTTCTCAAAATTTTTGAGGCCATTCAGAGTCATTTATGGTTCTGTATAAATTTTTGAAATGTTTGCTCTATATTTGTGAAATATGCCACTGGTACTTTAATAGATATTGCATTGAATCTATAACTTGCTTTGGGTAGATGGACATTTTGATAATGTTAATTGTTCCAATCCATGAACATAGTATATGCTTCCATTTATTTGTATCTTCCTTAATTTCTTTCTTTAGCATTGTATAGTTTTCTGACTACAGGTCTTTTACCTCCTTGGTTAGGTTAATTCCTAGGTACTTTACTTTTCTTGTTGCTAGAGCAAATAGAATTTTTTTCCTGATTTCTGCTTTTGATATTTCATTGTTGGTGTACAAAAATGCCTTCAATTTCTCAATATTGACTGTGTATACCACTTTTTTTTTTTGCCAAATTCACTTATTAGGTAGATATTTTTGGTGGACTCTATACAGTTTTCTATGTATAACTATTATGACATCTGCAAACAATGACAGTTTTACTTTCTTCTTTCCAATTTAGATGCTTTTTATTTCTTGTTCTTGTCTGAATGCTGTGGCTAAGACTTCCAAAACTATGTTGAATAGAAGTGGTGAAAGTGGACACCCCTGTCTTATTCCTTATGTTACTGGAAAGCTTTTAGTTTTTGCCTGCTGAGATGATTCTGGCTATAGGTCTCTCATATATGGTCATTATTATGTTGAGGAATGCTCCCTCTATTCCCACTTTGCTGAATGTTCATATCATAAAGTGGTGCTATACTTATCAAATGCTTTTTTCTCATCTATTGCTATGATCATGTGATTTTTGAGAGGACAGGGCAAGCAAACTAATAAGAATAAGGATTAAAGCCGAGGTTGAGAGAGGGGAGAGAAAAAGGGACAGAGAAAACAATGAAATAAAATTCCTAACTCAACTGATCAGGGGAAGGGCAGAGCGAAGTGGAGTTAGACAAAGGGAGAGTATTCTATGGATTTAAAGCACAAGCAAGGAGTGAACAAATAGGAGTTCCATTGGAGAAGCACAGCATTAACCGTGATATTTCACCCAACTGGCCACTGTTTATAAAAGGTGAAAAAAATTAAAGTTCATTAGAAGGGAAAATGAATGTGAGCTGACTTAAGAAACATGCTTATGTGAGGTTAGATGGAGGAGAAATAGTGAGAGTCAGGGATGGAAACTTGATGTAGTGTGAGAGAAAGTAAAGTGGACACAACTATACAAAGCTCGGGAAGATGGTGAAATGGATTGAGACCAGGGAAGGGTGCTGTGTGGGGGAATATATTTCTTATATAAGAAATATATAATCTGAATAAAAAGAATGAAGAGTAAAGGTCAAGAGTAGTGTGTTATTTGGAACACGGCTGAAGTAAAAGAAGAAAAATTAAAATGCAGTATGAAAGGGAGAATAAAAAAACAATCGAATAATAAAAACAAACAAAACTAAGAAAACTTAATGGAAAGAAGAGAAATAAAAAAATATGCAAGTTCTGAAGGATAGCAAAGTGAAATTTGTCTCAGCTGTTGGTGTTTGCCTTCTGACTTCTTTCTGGATCTGTCTCCGGTTTTGTCACAGCTCCAGGTCTTGTCTTACTCCTAAAAGAAAAAAAAAAAATCCTCCTGCTGATTTTAAACCTGCCTATCCGGTTTTGCAGGTCTTCCCAGATACTGCAGGCAAAGAGGGGCTGGGCTCCGTTGTTTTCCTTTCTTGTAGTTCCGCAAGAACCGGGGCTCAGACTGGGCCACAATAATCCCAGGTGCCCAGTTTCCGGCCCACGCCCTCAGAACACTGTGTGGCCCGCACTCGCCACTCTGCGCATTTGCCCCAGGTGGCGCCCATCATCCACCTCCCTTCACAACTCTTTGATCAGTCACTGAGGTGCACCGAGGGCAAGCAGATCCCACCCACCCTTCTCCCTCTTTGATGGCTTGGCCTTGTGCTCCCGGTCCCTGCAAGGTGGCACAGTTCCCCTATTAAAAAATAATAGTAAAATCTCTCTAGGCACTGCTGCCTCTTTGAGCCCCCGCTACTCACCTTGATCACTTCGTGAGGTGTCCTGAGTGGAAGCAAATCGAGCCCACACTCCTCCCTCTTCCCTGGCACAACTGCTGCATGTGTGAGGGGTCCCTGTGTTCCAAGGTCCAAGGACCTTGGCTCAGTTCCTTTTTTGAGAAAAGTCCCCTTGGATGCCACCTGCTGTTCTTAACAAGTGCCCAGATGTCCACACAGTCCAACTCTCTGACTAGTCCAGAGTCTATCTGGGTCATGGCCAGTCATTGCCCATTTCTTCTCCTAGCTTCAAGTGTCACCCAGCTCCCCAATTTCCCTGGTACTGTCCCAGCTGGAGACCCCTGCCCCAGCTGAGGCATGCCACCTGCTGTGTATCACTCCCTACCTTTTTATCCCCCTATCAACTTTGCAGTCCAGGTCTCTGCTGGTGTAGGTCTGGGACTTCTCTGCTCTGGGAGGGGAGGGAGCTGGTGGGTTGCTATCACTGACCCGGCTTTCCTCCAATGGTCATGCAGGAGCTGACTGGTACAAAGACCAGGGACCTTCCCATGGGAAGAGCTTCTTTAAATAATTTTTTAACTGAAAATATATATGTATCTATGCTCACATGAGTTTTGTGCCTTTTTGGTGGAAAATATACATATTTGAGATATTTGCCATCAATATTGTTCACTGTTAAATAAGTTTGCATGTATTACAATGGTTGTGTGAAAAAAAATAATACAGAATTATCCATTTTTAACCCCAGTAATAACTAATCAATTATGTCTACCATTAAGTTGCCAGTCTATTATCAAGTCTACTGTTATTGAGAGACATGCTTCCCCCCAAATTTAGAAATGTGAATTGCAGTATTACTTTGCTTACAGTTCAGACATTTTTACTGATATGCAACATTGTACACAAATTCAACTGAGCTGGTTTTTTTCCCCTCTTACTTACTGCTCTGTTTGCAATGTTCTTAACTCTTCGAGTAACACAGGTTTTTTTCCAACATTTTCAGAAAGAAGTTACAGCACCCCTTTTTGTTACACCATTTCAGTCCCCTACAGCCCTGTAAGCAGATCTATGGAACTTGAATATGGCTAGAAATGTCCTCCAGAGAAATGTTGTAGGCTTGTTAACTTAGCAGAGGCATTTTGGTGCCTTTTCAGAGACATTTTAAAAAGTGAAAGATTTAATGTAGATATTTTGAAATGACTATAGTAATATGAAATTGAGGTGAGTTTTCAAAAATCAATTTGTCAACAAAATAACCTTTGATGTTGTAACTAGATAGTCAAAAGAGTGATATGCTAGGATATTACTTCACTGTCATTGGAGCCATGCAGTCTTAGGCTATACAAAATATTTAAAAAGATGCAGAAGTTGTCAAGTTTAAAGTGTTTAAATTTAGATGGAAAAGACTTTTACACATTTTAGTGGCCAAATAAATGACATAGCAAGTCAAGTAACCTACAAATGTAGTTCAGGGTTCAGGCTTTTCCTGAATAGATAAAAGAAGTTGATGGCATGAAAAGAAGGGCCACAAAGCTACATTTTTTTTTTTAAGTCATAGAGTCAATGACACAGCAATTACAGAGTTTAATGTGTTCCGGCAAGGTCATGGCTGGGAATCCAATTACCATTTCAGCTGAAATCTCTGCTTGTTATACCACGTTTAGCATCTGAGGTGGTCTCTCCTCAGTTGCAAGACAAAGATTTTTCCCTAGTTCATTATTATATTCAACCTTGAAATTTTTTAGAATTAAGCATAGAAGTGTTTGAGACTAAACACATTGTTTATTTCTTCACTTTACTTATTTATTATTTTTTTGGCTCATATATTGTCTCATAACAGATCCTGTATTCCCTAAAGCAAAAAATCCTGTCTATTCTAAAGCACAATGAGACTATGCTTTATTTTTTGCTGTAGCATGTACTACTACCTACATAGTATTTTACCTGTCTCTATGTTGTTTGACAATCTCTTCATCAGAATGTGAACTCTCCAGGGCGTGGACTTTATGTTGCTCATTGCTACGATATCCCCAGCACTTGGAGCAGTGTGCACGGCACACAATAGATTGGTGTAAATGAATGAAAATACCCACTAGAATTACTGGGGGAAAAAAGAGCCCTCATTTTTTTAGGTCTATAAAGAATTCCAAGGAAGCTAAAAATGAAGAAATAATTCTTTTACACTACTTTGTCTTTGAAATTAAGAACAGTTTTTTGTTTTACATCATATGTACTCCAACAATTGTCCTTCAATTTTCTACATCTAGCAAGAAACCAAATATTTAGAACACGGTGCAGTAAGACTGTGATAAGACATCTGTGTAGAGTATGAGGAGGGTCCAGAAGTAGGGTATGTAATCCAGAACAGAATGGTCAGTGAAGATTTCCTACAATAGATAATAAACTGAGCATTGCCTGATAAACATTATAATAATAAAAATAATGTTAAGATATCATTCATTGAACACTCACTATTTGCCAGGTAATTTATAAACTTGACGTCCCCGTATCCTTACAAAAATCTCATGCGATAAATATTATTCTCATGATATAGATGAGGAAAGTGCTTTTAGAACATTTATTTATAAGCCTATTTCCTTTTATTGTGCTTTGCTTTATTGCATTTAGCTGATACTGAGTTTTTTTCAGAATAAAGGTTTGTGGCAACCCTGCATGGAATAAACTTATCACTGCCTTTTTTCTGAAAGCATTTGCTGACTTTATATCTCTGTGTCACATTTTGGTAATGCCTGCAAATTTTCAAACTTTTTTATTGTTATCACATTTGTTATGGGGATATGTAATCAGTGATATTCAGTGTTATTATTGTAATTGATTCAGATACTAGGGACCACACCCATAAAAAGACAGTGACTTTAATTGATAAATGTGTGTGTTCTCACTTCCCCACTGACCAGCTGTTTCCCCATCTCTCTCCCTCTCCTCCAGTAGCTCTATTTCCAGAGACAGAACAATATTGAAATTAAGCCAATTAATACCCTACACTGACCTAAGTATTCAAGTGAAAGAGACTCATGTTTCTCACTTTAGATAAAAGACTAGCAATGATTAAGCTTAGTGAGGAAGGTGTGTCAAAAATCAAGATAGACCAAAAGCTATGCCTCTTGAGCAAAGCAGTTAGCCAAGTTGTGAATGCAAAGGGAAAGTTTTTGGAGGATATTAAAAGTGCTACTCCAGTGAACACATGAATGATAAGGAAGTGAAACGGCCTCATTTCTGATGGAGAAAATGTTTTAGTATTCTGGATGGAAGATCAAACCAGCCATAACATTCCTTTAAGCCAAAGCACAATCCAGAGCAAGGCCTTAAGTTTCAATTTTATGAAATCTGAGAGAACTGAGAAAGCTGCAAAAGAAAACCTGGAGGCTAGCAGGAGCTGGTTCATGAGGCGTGAGGAAAGAATCCATCTCCGTAATACACGGGTGCAATGTGGAGCAGCAAGTGCAGATGTAGAAACCTCGGCAAGTTACCCCGAAGATCTAGGTAAGATAATTAGTGAAGATGGCTACACTAAACAACAGATTTCAGTGTAAATGAAATAACCTTACACTGGGAAAAGATAGCAGTTAGGTCTTGAATAATAGCTGGAGGGGAGAAGTCAGTGCCTGTCCTCAAAGCTTCGAAGGGCAGGCTGACTCTTGTTAGGGGCCAATGTAGACTGTGACTTTCAACTGAAGCCCTTGCTCATTCACCATTCTGAGAATCCTAGGGCCCTTAAAGAATCAGGTTAAATCTACTTTGCATGTGCTCCATAACTGGAACAACAAAGCCGGGCGACAGAACATCTATTTACAACATGGTTTATTGAATATTTTAAGCCCGCTGTTGAGACCTACTTCTCAGAAAAGATTTCTTTCAAAATGTTACTGCCCTTTACCAATGCACCTGGGCACCTAAGAGCTCTGATGGAGATGGACAATGAGATTAATGTTGTTTTCATGCCTGTTAACTCAACATCCGTGCTGCAGCTCAAGGACCAAAAAAATTTTTTTTGATTTTCAAGTCTTATTATTTAGAAATATATTTTATAACTGCTATAGATAGTGATTACTCTGATGGATCTGGGCAAAGTAAATTAAAAACATTATGAAAAGGAGACGCCATTTTAGATTCCATTAAGAACATTTGTGAGTCATGGGAAGAGGTCAAAATGTCAACATCAACAGGCGTTTGGAGAGGTTAATTCCAACCTCGTGGATTACTTGTGGGTGAAAGATATTAGTGGGCGAAGGAACTGCGGATGCGGTGGGAACAGCACGGGCACTAGAGTTAGAAGTGGAGCCTGAAGGTGGAACTGAATGGCTGCAGTCCCGTGATCAGACTTTAACAGATGATGAGCTGGTTCTTATGGATGAGCAAAGAAACTGGGCTCTTGAGACAGAATTGACTCCTGGTACAGATGCTGTGAGGATTGTTGATAACAAAGGGTTTAGAATACTATATAAACTTAACTGATAAAGCAGTGCGATGTTTGAGAGGATTGACTTCAATTTTGAAAGAAGTCTTACTTACTATGGGTAAAATACTATCAAATAGCATCACACACTCTAGAGAAATTGTTCATGAAAGGAATAGTCCATAGAAATAGTAAGCTTCACCAATGTCTTATTTTAAGAAATTGCAGCAGCCACCCCAACCTTCAGCAACCATCATCCCAGTGAGTCAACAGCCATCAACATCGAAGCCAGACCCCCTACCAGCAAAAAGATTATGACATGCTGATGGCTCACAATAGTTAGCAGATATTTAAGCAATTAAATTTTGTTTTTATCCTCTCTCAGGACATGTTTTCATTAGGTTTAGAGAGAGAAAGAGAAATAAAGGAAGAAAGAAACATCAGTTGGTTACCTTCTCATTGGGTACTGACCCCACAACCTGGGTATGTGCCTGACTGGGAATTGAAACAACTTTCCAGTCCAAGGGATGAGTCTCCAGCCAACTAAGCCATATCAGCCAGGGCAATTGATTAAGTATTTTTTTTAAAAATTTTATTTATTTATTTTTTAGAGAGGGAAGGGAGGGAGGGAGAGAGAGAGAGAGAAACATCAATGTGCGGTTGCTGGGGGCTGTGGCCTGCAACCCAGGCATGTGCCCTGACTGGGAATTGAACCTGTGATGCTTTGGTTTGCAACTCGCGCTCAATCCACTGAGCTACGCCAGCCAGGGCGTGATTAAGTATTTTTAAATTAAGGTATGCATGTTGTTTTTTAGGCATAATGCTATTGAACAATTAGTAAACTACAGTATAGGGTAAACAAAAATTTTATTTTCACTGGGAAGTCAAAAAATTCATGTGACTTGTTTCATGGTGATATTATTTCATTGCAATGGTCTGGAACTGAACCCACAATATCTTTGAAACAGGTCTGTAGTAACTTGCTTAGGACTCCACTGGCAATACATGGCAGAGTGAAAAGCTGGAGGAAAAGGTGGGACCAGCACACACAAAAATTATTTGAAACATAAAAGTGTAACAGAGCACATCAGGGCGACCTCTCATCGCCCTGACTCAGGGTGAGCCCGGGGAGTGGTTTGACAGAAGGTTGAAAAAGAACGGTCCGATCATGGTGAGTAAGGATCACTTCAAGGAATTTGAAATTTATACCAAGGTTTTGACCTGAATGTTTCCAAGAATTGTTAATTATCTAGATCTGCACAGACATTGGTGGGAAGTTGCAGGTTATAAGGCATTTCTTTCTCTAGTGGGTCCTCATTCAGAGCGGAAGACTGATTTAAACAAACGTTCCATTTCTAGGTTGTAAATAAAGCCTGCTAAAGCAAAGAGAGAAGGTTTAAAGGTGTGTGAAAGGCAATGTTGCTACATAGAACTTGCTCTTTGTCAAACGTTTTGAGACTTGAGGGATAATTCACAGCTAATATTTATTTTCACCCTACCATGTCTCAGAAGGTGAACTTGGATTTTCACATGCTCTTCATGGATTTTCATCTTGTGAAATAGAAATATCATCACTATCCTATAGACAAGGAAATTGAACAGATAGAAGATACTAAGTGACTTGCCAAAGGTCACCTAGCTAGTCATTGATGGAGGCACATTTTAAACCTATGGCAGGACTCAAGATCTTTCTAGCTTTAGCCACTTTTTATCCCTAAAGACAGAGTTTTTCAGTCCTTTACGTCATGACTGAAGGATCATGAATCAATTTGGTGGTTCTTAACCAGCATTTGGATAAATACAGAGAGTAGAACAAAGGAAAACGGTATCAGAGAGCCTCCCGTGCAGAAAGGGTCGGCATTGGTTAGAACTGTTGTTTCAGTCAGACACACACATATGTCTGAATATAAATACTTGTGTGCTGAGCTGTGATGGAAAATTTTACTTGTTACTATTGGTTGAGGTTTAAAAAGTTAAATTCGCCCAGCGAAATAAAGTTCAGATCCCAGCTACTTTTCCAACTCATTCCTTTTTCCTCCGATGTCAAAGTTTCATAGATAACCAATGTGTCAGCATACTTCACAGCGGTGGTAGAAAAAGAATGAGAAGGAAAAAGCTTCCTGAGGGCTGAAGACGGATAGCTGGGCAGTTCTTTCCTCCTTTCAGTCAATGGCAAGCCAGCAAGGCTTCTTTAATTTAACCCTTCATCTGCCATATTGAGGGAAGACCACCAGTAGCAATTACTGTTTCAAGAAAAATGTATGTGTGTCTCAGGTACTGAGGTGGAAAATTGAGGAGGATTTCCCCGCTCACCCCAGATTTTTGCCCTGCAGTGAAAGAGAAAGAAGAATAGCATATGAAATAAGAGTGTGCGTGTATGCTGATACTCATACTTATTGAACACATATGCCTATGCAGATTTGTTATCTCTACTGTATGTAATTATATGTGAAATCCAACTAACTCCCATGTGTGTGGTGCTGTCACAATCTGTTTCTCTTTGAAATTCCATTCTATGTACAAACATTTTAACAACACATGTGGATTAGTAGTAGGAGTAGATGTTTTTAAATGTTATGTTAAAGCAACAGCTTAAATCAGCATGTTAAAGGAATGTAAAAATGAAAATAGTACTGCAAGTTCACTGCTAGTGGAAATAAAGTGTGGAGAGACGTACATTTCTGTACATGCATACAAGTGTACCAGCTGTTATTAATTTCCCTGGAAGAATCTTAGGTATACTGAACACCTTTTATTTTACATATTAGCAAAGAAAATTAACAGCATGCCTGGTGAAAGAGATGTTTCAATTTGCCATTTTTCTTTTTTCCCCTTTATGTATTCAAATATTAGTGCTAGCGCCTCTTCAAAGAGCATAAATTATACTCTGTGGAATATTTAGATGGATGTAAGTCTGAATAAATTATTGTAACTAGCTAGTTATATTTGGGTTCCTGACTAGTCAGATTTCAGAGCATTGAAAGGAAGCAAATTTAATTGTATAGTGTCAACTATCTCCAAATGCTGATGACACCAATCAGTGTGAACTTCGCTATAGTGAAAGAAACAATTTCATGTGCATATATCCAAACAAACTCTTCCCACAGTGTTGCTTGTTACTATAAATTATTATAGAAAGACCTCAGGGTGCTTGGCAAGAAGCATGGAAACTGACCCAGTAAAGATACATAAATTGTTAGTAATATAAAATTTGTAAAATCATTGTTTACTGTTCTTAGAATTGTAATTCCAAGAACATCATTGCTGTTGTATCACTGCTATGTGGCTAATTCTGCTGTTTCAAAATGAAGATAAAGAATTACGTATGGAGCCCGGCAGTGGTACCCACCAAACATATGCCGTGTTATGGCTCTCACTGCCCTGCTTTGTGCCCCTACGCGAAGGTATAGTTTGTGCAGCAAGGGAATTTATTGCCTCAAATAACTGTAGTAAAAAAATAGGGTTAAGTTCTAGCATGGCTGGGTTCAGAAACGCACACATTGGATTTCGTAGCTGTTTCTTTCTGTTCCCACCTTGCTTTCATGTTTGGGCTTCATTTTTAGGATACATGTGGTCACAAGATGGCAGCAGCTGCTCCAGCCTCATACCTCCTCAAGGAAGAGCCAAACAGAAGGTGATATGCCCCTTCTGTTGCAACATCTCCTTTGGGTTACTCGAGTAAACGTCCTGTTACTGTCCTGATTTATTTGGACTGTTTTGACTTGAGTTAAATACCTATTTCTGAATCACTCTATGCAGGCAGGGCAATTCAAAGTTCTAATTGGCCTAACCCTGGGCCTGTGTTCCCTTCCTAGAACCAGGAATTGAGGCCCAATTCAATGCCCATGGACTCAAAGTTTGGGATAGGCATTATTTTTAAAATAAAGAGGAGTGGACAGCTGGAGAACAGAAATATCCATCATGCTCAGATCATTTTTATTTTCTTCAAACTGATTCAACATTTTTATAGGAATAGCAAATGCATGTATATGTATCAGTTTCAATCTAGGGGAAATATGGAGACAGCTCTAATATTCCCACAGTGTCAGATACTGGCTTTGTGGTCAGCAGATCACAATCGCTTTGGTTGTTCTCCTCAGTGGCATAATGGGGAAACTATTGTCTCTTACTTACCACCCAGGCAGTTGTGAAGACCAAAAAAGGTAATGCTTGTAGTCAAAACCATAGTGTATAGAAGTATATTTGGAAGCTAAGCTGCTTGATCTTTATAGTTCTATATAGTAGGTTTACTAGAGTTCTTATTTTTAGATGAGAGACCTTAGGGAGGTTTAGTAGTTTGCCAGCATCGCACAGTAATTGAATGACTCAGTACCCACGTCTATCTCATTACCAAGTTCTGGCAAAGAGTCACAGTGACACTGATAAAAGCAATTGCTTTTGGATTCCATCAGTTCTAAGATTTACCTGTTTTCAAATTTTAACATCTTTAAAATCAGCATGGCATAGTAGTCATTGCCTGCTTATGTGTGACCTTTGTCACTGCTGTCCTTACTTTTGTTATTTCCATTGAGTCTGGTACATGTGTTGAGTTTGGTAAATGCTGTACAGATCTTTAAAAAATATTACACTATGATTTGGAATTGAAACAAAAAGTTATCTAGTAGGAGGACATAGAAAAATGAAACATAAACAAGATATAGTGAAACGAATATTCATCCCTAGAGGAATGACCACGATTTTACGTTTTCTTATGAGGCAATGACCACATGCTGTATGGGGCCCTAGAAGGGAAGAGGATACCCCGAAGTAGATCATGTGGGCTGCTGAGATGTGCTCTAAAGAATTAACTGTCACATGCTGATATTTACAAAAGCCATAATGAATTTATTTTGCTTATCTTTCCCTTTCCATGTGGAAACATAGTAATAAATATATATTTATGTCCAAGTAAGTCTCAAAAAGCTTTTGTTAAATATAAAATAAAAGTGTTAAGTGATAAGAAGCATGGTGCCATAGTTTAATTGGCATCATTTTTTTTTACTGTATGCAAAATGTTTGTGTTTCTTATAGCCTGTGGAGTGTAAGATTCTGTAAAATATGATATTATCGTATTGGAGAAATAAAAACTTTTTTGTTTTGAAGACTTTTTCTTACCAATTCATAATGAATCAACCATTTTCAAAATCCTTAGTATAAAAATTAAATTATTTATTCTAAAAACAAAACCATCAGAGATTTGGAAAACCCCTCCAAATTGCAAGTACTTAATTATTCATCTAACAAAACAACAGAAAAATTGTATGATTAGCTTTTTTAAAAAACAGAAACAAGAACAGACTGCAGGCCAGGTAATTTCTCTAACTAGTCTTTCTTTACCACTAGACAGTTACAAGTACAGGGGCCCCGGGTTTTGAAATCAATCCTTTATTTGGGACTCAGAATGGCTATTTATCAGCTTCCCTTCTACTTTTACAGAAAATAGAGAGTGTTTAAAAGCAGCATTTTCTATTACTCTCAGTTATAAGTTTATAGAGAGGAAGGAGGAATCACTTCAAATCCCATGGTCTTTATTTTTTTACCATTAATGGTCCCCTAGACCCAAAGAATTGAACTTTAAGTTACTAGTCTTTCTTCCACAAAATAAACATTACAGAGAAAGCATATTTATTCTTAACTTACTGACGCATTTACTTGAAAAACTTATTTTGATCAAGACTTGAAGTTACCAAACTACAGAAGTCCACAAAAATCTCTTATTTAGAGGTCGTGAAATCACTGAATGAAAAAAGAAAATTTGTCGTAGTATTACATTAGGAAATCTCATTGGCAGAGACTGGGTATTCTCTGGACGCGAACCTTTTTGTCACTGTCCACTGAAGATTTCCTAGGCCTCAAGAGGTTACAACTAAATCATGTTGATAAATACAATATGTTTTGTAGGAAAATGGAAATATGTTATAGTTCCAAATATGAGTAAGCTTAATATGACTTATAGTTTGATATCCATGGACTTTCCTGATTAACACTTTGGCCTTAAGAGTTCCTCAAAACTGCAGCTTTACAATAAGTAACAATGGCTATGTCCTTAGAAATTATTACTGTATTTGCTACCAGTACTAACTAATCATTGTATAACACTTTGTAATTTATAGGATCACTACATATGGAATACCTTGCTAAATTCTCTTATGTTTATTTAGAATACTTAATTATTGAAGGGGGACTATGTTTTACCTTGTGTGCTGGCTTCTGCATATTGACTTGGGTGTTTTCTGTTACAAAGGAATGGCTGTGCTTCACTTGGTAGAAATCTTCAAGGATTACCCACTGTGTCTGTCAGAACAATTCCCCAGTCTGTCAGGATGGTCAGTGTCCCTAGCATTAGAATGGTTCTGACACAATGAGTGAGAGAAAAGGAAAAGAATTTCTGGTACCTTCAAAAATGGCGTGAAGTATAAACTATTGAAGAGGAAAGTGATTAATGCAATTGGAAGCTTGGCAGGAAGACAAAAAAAGAGAATGCCACCTCTTATCACACACCAGAAAGTGTCAATTTTGTTAGTTGAAATTATTCATTGTCTACTTATTTTTTTTTTTCAGTTTAAATATTTTGTCAATAAGGAATAATCTCACCCTTGCTTTGGGATGTTGATTTCAGATTCTGGGTTTTTGCTCATACTCATCAAAGAAAAAGGGATTATCTTTTTAAAATTTAGTCTTTCATGAGTAGATCTTTTTTATTTTTTTAAGATTGTATTTATTTTATTTTTACAGAGAGGAAAGGGAGGGAGAAAGAGAGGGAATGAAACATTAATGTGTGGTTGCCTCTTGTGTGCCCCCTACTGGGGACCTGGCCCAAAACCCAGGCATGTGCCCTGACTGGGAATCAAACTGGTGACCCTTTGGTTCACAGGCGGGCACTCAATCCACTGAGGCACACCAACCAGGGCTGGACCTTTTTATGTTGAATGGAACTTTTTTATTTGTCTTATTACATGCCTATATTTATGATTTTTCTTTATCAGGGTGATAAAAATTTAAATGTTAATTTTCAGGATGAACTCCATATCTCACTGCCAGTTAAGGGCATGTTCATGTAAACGGGGGTCCCTGGCAAGCTTCTCTCAGCCAAGACTCCTCAGTGTGAACCAGCAGGAGGAAAGGCAGAGGCAGTCAACAGAAGCTCAAATTTGCACATGTTTATTTTCAATAATTAGGCATAGTGTTAATAAAAACATCCATTTGAAGCAAAGGCTGCTTATTTTCACAAACAGTGGAAATATGTGGTAGTGTAGTTTTACTACGAGGACTAGAAAATTAACTAAGCAAGAAACACAATGTAAATTCAAGAACATGTTTTTAAAGAGAATTAGGAAATAAAACTTGGTGACTGAACCTCAAAACCTACCATATTTTATTTCAGGACAATGACCATAGGATAAGCATTTCTATTTTTGTTTTTTAAAAAGCTTCATCGAGATCAAAGTACTTACCAACCAATTCATTCTTTTCGAGTTTACAGTTCAGCACCTCTCAGTGCCCGCACCTAGCTGTGCACCCATTACCATGATCAATTTTAGAGCCTTTTCATTGTCTTTGTTCCCCACCATATTCCGACCAACTGCAGGAACTACTAATAAAAGTTTTTTCACTATATATTTGCCAACTCTGAGCATTTTATATAAATGGAATAATACTATATATGGTCCTTTGAGACTGATTATTTACAAAATGTTTTTAAAGTTCATCCTTGTTGTAGCATGTATCAATACTTAGTTGATTATTTTTTTTACTTTTAAATTACAGTTTACATTCCATTTATTACGCATTAGTTTCAGGTGCACAACATAGTGGCTAGACAATCATATACTTTATAAAATGTTACCCCTGATATTTTAAGCACCCCTGGCACCATACAAAGATATTAAAAAAATATTGATTATATTCTCTATGCTGTAATTTACATCCTAATGATGATTTTGTGCCTACCAATTTGTAATTTATAATTCCTTCATCTTTTTCACTCAGTCCTTGAGCCCCCTTTCCTCTGGCAGCCATCAGTTTGACCTCTGTATCTATGAGTCTGTTTCTATTTTGTTCATTTATTTTTGGTCTTTAGATTCAGAATATAAGTGAAATCATATAGTATTTGTCTTCCTCTTTGTGACTTATTTCACTTTGCATCACACCCTCCAAGTCTATCCATGTCGTTGCAGATGGTAAGATTTCATTCTTTTTAATGGCTAAATAATACTCCATTGTATACATATAACACAACTTTTTTAATCCAAACATTTGTTAATGGGAACTTAGGTTGCTTCTGGATGTTGGCTATTGTAAATAATGCTGGAATGAACATAGGTGTGCATATATATTTTTTGAATTAGTGTTTTAGATTTGTTCAGATATGTACCCAAGGTGAGATGGCTGAGTCAAAAGGCAGTTCCTTTTTTAAATTTTTTGAGGAAACTCCAAACAGTTTTCCTTAGTGGCTGCCCTAATCTGCATTTTCAATGACAGTGTACAAGGATTCTCTTTTCTCCAAATCCTCGTCAACACTTGCTGTTTGTTGATTTATTGGTGATAGCCATTCTGACAGGTATGAGGTGATATCTCATTAGTGATGTTGAGCATCTTTTTATATGTCTATTGGCCATTTGTATGTCCCCTTTAGAGAAGTATCTATTCACAACCTCTGCCCATTTTAATTGGATTGTTTGTTTTCTTTGTGCTGAGTTGTGTTGAGTTGTACGAACCCTATATCAATTGTGGATATTAGCCCCTTATCAAAATTATCACTGGTGAATATCTTCCTTTATTCAGTAGGTTGTCTTTTTCTTTGCTGTAAAAAACCTTTTAGTGTATTGTAGTCCAATTTGTTCATTTTTACTTTTGATTCCCTTGCCCAAGGAGACATATCAGAAAAAAATCACTAAGGAAAGTATTTGAAATTTTACTGCCTATGTTTTCTTCCAGGAGTTTTGTTTTGGGGTGTCACATTTAAATAGGCTTTGAGTTTATTCTTGCGTATGATGTAAACAGATGATCTAGTTTAATTTTTGCATGTATCTGTCCAATTTTCCAAACACTGTTTTTTGAATAAACTGTCTTTACTCCCTTACATGTTCTTGCCTCCTTTGTCATATGAATTGACCAAATAAATGTGGGTGTATTTCTGGGCTCTCTATTCTGTTCTGTTGATCTATGTGTTTTGTTTTTATTACCATGCTCTTTTGATTACTATAGCCTTGTAGTATAGTTTGATATCAGGTAGCATGCTACTTCTAACTTTGTTCTTCTTTATCAAGATTGCTGTAGCTATTTGGGATCTTTTGTGATTCCATATAAATTTTTGATAATGTGTTCTAGTTTTTTGAAAAATGACATTGATATTTTGATAAGAATTATGTTGAAACTATAGATTTCTTGAGGTTGTATGGATTTTTAATGATGTTAATTCTTGTTTATCCATGGACACAGGATATGCTTTCACTTATTAGTATCTTCTTCAATTTCTTTCTTAGCATTTTATAATTTTGCCTCTACCTGTTGGCAGTATGTTAGACTCAGTCACTAAAAGAGACTCTGGCAGTATGTGAGTTGCATGTGGAAGGTTCTGAGCCACCAGCCAAGGGGAAGTAATGTTCACCAGTTTGATATAGATTCAAATATGGAAGCAGTCCTGGGTCTCAGACCACTCAGGAAAAATCTTAGTGTACACTAAGCCCAGGTGCCATCTGCTTGGGAGCCTATGGACTTTGCACTAGGTTGGGTTCTCAGGGAGTCATCAGGGTGGGGCTAATAGATCTTCTCAGGCTAAAACAGGGACAGTTCAGCAGAGGAACAGTGGTGCTGGTTGGGGTGTGTTGGAGGGTAATGACCCTTGCCACAAAGTCACACAACTCAACCTCTCCCTGTGCATCCCTGATACACCTTAAGTCTGCCCAAACCTCCTGAAGAGCCTTCTGAGAAAGACTGCAATGCAGCCCAGGATGGCTGCAGCCAGCAAACCCCTCTTCAGGATGCACACTCCGGAGGTTGGGATCACAGTGAGTCAAGGGTGTGGAGCTAGTGTATTTCTTCAGGCTGATTTACGGGGGCTAGTATTGGTCAAGCTCATGGGGAAATTGGTGCTTGCCCTGAATCCTCTTTAGTTAGTCTTTTTCTGTGTGTCTCTGACACCCCCTGAGTCTTCCCAGACCTCCTAGACAGCCTTCCAATAAAGCCTTCAACTTGAACCTAGGCTGGTCCCTGATTCCTCTGCAGGGTGGGAGCTTAACAGGGTGGAACATAAAGAATTGAGAGGGTGGGAGCTAGTGCATTCTCCCAGGCTGCTGCCATATGAAGGAGAGTGATTGACCCAAGAAAGATGGCATCTGTGGGTGGTGTGTGAGAGGGACTTAGCATAGGGACATTGGCAGCTGTCCCTCTAGCCTTCTACTGGGCTAGTCTCTAAAATCCAGTCTCTCCATGTATGACTCCACAGTCCAGTCTGAGTGGCCATCCCTCCTCCAGAGCTCAGGATGAGTGCCTCTGATCAAGATTTTGTGTGTTGGCTTTTTAAGAAGGCAACTGGGTTTATAGCAGTCTCCTTTCTTACTCTGGCAGACAGAATTGCTGTTGATTTTTACAGCCAGATGTCATGTGGGTCCCTCTTTCTGGCACTGGTGCTCTGAACTGAGGAGCCCAGTGAGAGCTTGAGATCCCTCATCCCTAGGGAGCCCTTTGGAGCTGAACTATCCTTCTGGATAGTTCATGGGTGCAAGATCAGCCCATTGCTCATGGGTGCAGGATCAGCCCTTTTTTGCATCTCTGCCCTTTCTACTAGTCTCAGTACGGCTTGTTTCATATGTTCTTCCTTGTAAGAGTCTGTTTAGCTGGTCTTACATTAGTTATTAAGTTGATTGTTTTATAATTTAGTTGTCATTTTGATTTAGTTCTGGTAGGAGGTGAGTGTAACTTCTACCTATTTTACTGCTATCTTGGATCCACCAATACTTGATTTATTTTTATTATTAAATTATATTCTATTGTAGGGGAATAGCACATTTCATTTACCTATTTCTTGGTTGATGGACATTTGGATTATTTCCACCTTTTGGCTATTATGAATAATGCTGGTATGAATAGCCATGTATAAGTTTTATGTGGACATATATTTTCATTTCCCTTGTGTATATACCTAGGAGTGGAATTTCTGGATCATATGGAAACTCTCTTTAACCTTTGAAGGAAGTTTCCAAACTGGTTTCCAAAGTGGCTGCAGCATTTTACATTAGCACCAATAGTGCACGAGTGCTTCAGTTTTTCCATAGCTTCTTCAGTATTTGTGTATTCTCTCTCTCTCTCTCTCTCTCTCTCTGTTTTAATTATCGCCATCCTAGTGATTGTAAAGTGGTGTCTCATTGTGGTTTTAAATTGTATATATTTTTTGCCTAACAATGCTTAGTATTCTTTCATGTGCTTATTGGATATTTGTATATCTCTTTAGGAAAGTTGTTTATTCAGATCCCGTGTCCATTTTGTCTATTACTGAATTTTAGTGGTTCTTTGTATGTGCAATTCCACTATATGATTATGAACATTTTCTGCTGACTTGTCTTTTTATTTTCCTATGGCTACTTCTGGAAGCACAGAAGTTTCTAATTTGGGTGATATCCAAATGATCTATATATTTTTCTTTCTTTTTGTGTGTGTGTGTGTGTGCTTTTGGTGCTATATTTAAGAAACCATTGCCTATTCCAAGTTTTTTTCTAATATTTCTATAATTTTTACCTTTTAGGTTCAATTCTTTGATGTATTTCAAGATAATTTTTGTATATGATGTGAGGCAAGGGTCCAACTTCATTCTCTTCCATGTAAATATCTAGCAGTCCTAGCACAATTGACTATCTAATTGTCTTGTCACCTTGTCAAAAATCACTTGACTGTAAATCTGAGAATCTATTTCTGGTATCTCAATTATATTCCATTATTCTATATGTCTATTTTTTCCTAGTGCTGCATTGTTTTGGTTACTGTAGCTTTCTAGTAAATTTTGAAATTGGGAAACATTGATCTTGTAATATCATTCTTTCTTTTCAAGACTTTTTGTCTGTTCTACTTCTTTTTCATTTCTGTATAAATTTCAGAATTAATTTGCTAATTTCTGAAAATAAGTGAGTTGGGATTTTAATAGGGATTATGTCTATAGATAATTTCTGGAATATTGCCATTTTAACAATGTTAAGCCTTCTAACACAGTATGTAAAATGACTTTCTATGTGTTTAGATATTATAAATTTCTTTCAACAGTGTAGTTTTCAGTATCTTAGGTTAAAATAATATGCATGCATCTCTCTGATATAAGTGTAAAGTGCATAATAGTAAATTCTAGTAACTGCCTACCAATAAAGTGGTTCTGCAAAGTAGTCAAATAGGAATAAATACTTTAATATTTTTTCAGTTTGTGATTTTTCCATGCTTGAATATAAAAATACAACTGGTATTTTTTTGTGTTGATTTTATAGCCTGACACCTTGTTAAATTCATTTATTAGATTTAGTAAGCTTTTGGGGGGATAAATTCTTGAAATTTTCTGTCTAGATAATCATGTCACCTGTAAATTAAAAGAGTTTTATTTATTTTCCTTCCTTTCTTACAGTGGTTAGGGTTTCCCACACAATGTTGATAGGAGAGGTGAGACCAGGGTTATATATTAGTAGTTTTTTAAACTGTTTTCATAAATTATTACATGATATTTGGAAAGGTAGGGAGAGGAGCTTTAATATATAAAATTATAGTATTGTTTTTAAGAATCAGGAAAAAATCAATAAGCAGTTTACAAAAAGAAAAGAATAGCTTGTGCAAAATTTTACATCAGCATTTTGCAATAGAAATAGAGGAAATGGGAGTATATTGGAGATTAATTTATTCAACAAGGAAATTGAGGTATTCAGTTGAAGTTACTGAAAAGTTGGGGCAAATAATTGGATCTCTAGATCTGACTTAGAAGTAGGTACCAATGCTTAGATTTACCCCCAGAAATTCTGACTTAATTGGTGTGAGATACAGCCTGGACACTGAGATTTTAACAACTCCCCATGTGATTTTGATGGGCTAATACACTCATTCCTAGGACTGTTTGGATTACAGGACCTTAGGTGGAAACACTTTATAATCTTAGACTAAAATATGATTCAGGTGTTTGAGATTTTAATAGACACCAGGCATTGGATACCCTTCTTAAGACAATGTAAGTATGTGGTGTATATCACCCTTGGCCTGCTACTTACAAGGACCTACAGAGGTCTTATTAGGTAATTTCTGCTGCTGGGAAAATAGCCTTTCTGTGCATTGACTTTCAATGACTTTCCAGCAGTGATTCCCTCCCAGCTTTCACCTGCAGATGTCTGCCTGACTGTTTTTGCTGACTGGCTTGGCAGAATCACTCATGCCATCTGTGCTGGGCTGTCTGGACTAGGAGGGTTTAGACCGAGGACAGACTTTCCTGTGGAATCAAAGGTCAGCCTTGCTATCCTGGTTCGGAGCGGAGTTCCAGTTAACTTACCTTGGTGTTAGCACCTTCTCATGCTGTGTTTTAAAAGAGATGTGGAATTGCTACTGAGTCCTCTATCCTTGGGTAATCTGCCATATACATATGTATAGTCTCTCCAGAAGGTATCCAGCCATGTAATATGAAAAATAGAGACATTAATTGAAGAAGGTACAAGACACAAGAAATATTGTGCATAGGAAAATGATGCCTCCAAAGTACTCACTTTGGGGCCTCACACAGTTCTCCCAATTGCCATCAGCTTCCCTGTCATATTTTCCTGAATCTCATTGTCAGTCTGAAATCTCTTACTTTTCAAAGGTGATTTTAGTTTAGGGAAAAGCCAGAAGTCACAGGGCATCACATCTTGTCTATAGTGGGACTGAGTCACCTGGGTGATTTGATGTTTCAGCAAAAAACTTTGCATGAGAAGTGATGCATAAGGAGGAGCATTGTCGTGATGAGCTGTTAATCACAAGTCGCCCACCTGCAGCCTTCTGAATCATCCAAATAGTTTCAGTGGAGGAATGTTCAAGCTTAAGGCACAATTGGATGCAGATTCATTGTTCTACTCACTCAGTCATTTTAAATGCGACAGCCACACAGTACACATGCTTACTCAATGGCATCTACCACCCCCACTGGCTACTACAGTAACGTCACTAGTACATTGTTCATGTATAAACATTCCAGTCCATTCTCCTTAACTGTCAGGTTAAATCGATGTTGTGAAAACTGTTCTCATTATATTAACAATGGATGGACTTTTTCTAGATGGTTCTCCTGTGTGTGTGTGTGTAATTTAAATGTTTACATATAAAGTAAAATAATAGAGTTCAAAGTGGCATATTTGCATATCAATGCGAGTCTACAAATCTTATTTAACAAACATAATTATGATATTTTATCCTCATTCACTAAGCATTTTATTGACTGTAATAAGAACTACTCCAGGACCAAAGATTTTAAAAGCTAACAAATTAAAACCATCCTTGATATGGAGAGAACCTTTCTAATCTGAAGCACTCCTCCTGATTCTGTTTTCAAGATCTATAAACACCATATGTTGAGTAAACTGTATTAGAGTGCTCTGGATTGAACTAAGGTCTGTTTTTCTTTTTCTTTTTTTTTTTAATCCCCCTTAGACAGACCTAATTGATTCAAAAGACAAAAGACCAAAGACATTACAAGAGAAACAGGATTCAAATACTAACAGTTCAAGTGCATATGGAATTACTTATTTTATCTAAAAAATGTTCACTTTTACACAGTAAATGGTTGAAGTAATTATTTTAGCATCTGATTGTTCAGTCAATGTAATGAGTCCTTGTACTGCATTCCTAGACTGAAAAGACACACAGTAAATTAGTTATATAGAAAGTTCCCCTACCTTGGCCAAATGGCAGTTACAACTAAACAAAGAACACATTTTGATGTTGTGAATCTTGGGAAAAATTTACAGATACAAGATCATGGATACTTTTTCTCTGGAAAGAAGGTCAAATTTTATGAATGATGAACCCCAGTAAAAGTGAAGTTTCTTTAGGAAAAAATTTTCTACCTAAGTTTAGCTTCACATCGCTTTCTGTTCCACTTCCTTTCTCCTTATTTAATTCAATTTCAATTTCTCCTTGCATGCATGCAGACCAGCCTGCTTTGTCAGGAGGTGCTTGGAGATGAGTGGAAAAGGCTAACATTGGTGTAAAGAATTCGAGTTGACACAACTGAATCTGTGAGTTCAAGATCTTAATATTCTACAATTTGAAGAATGGTATTGTCAACCATATGTATTATTTAAGAGAGAGGCATTACTGACAGTGAGCACAGGCTTTATTAAACTGATAGCCCACAGTGCAACATTGTCTCTTCTCAGGGTTGCCACCTCTGGCTGTACCTGAAATGCTGCTTATTCACTTACAGACAATAGTTGTGGTAGCTGTAATATTCAGTAATATTCATCATCTAGTAAAATCACTTTTGTCGAGTGCCTACCCACAGATAACTGCTCATCAGCAGCAGAGACCACATCTGTTGAATCTAGGAGTAAAGTCTGAGTAAGATCTATTACAGAGTACAGGCAAAGGAGAGCCCTTCATGACACCACTCAGGAAAATGCATGTGCCCACAACCATTCGACTGCACAGCTTGCAGGGCGATGCGCACCGCATTCTGGAGGAATTGCTAGATGCATGGGTCAGATGGTTAGTGTGCAAGCCTAATGTGTGCCCCTCCTGATTCCACCACAATTAAAGCAACTATACATCTGTTCTCCAGGGAGCATACTAAATGTATTTAGACCAAATGGAAAACTGGTAGAAAGGAAGAGAAAGAGAGGAAGGATGTCTCTCCCTCACCCCCTTTGTCTTGCTATGGAAACTAGATAAACAAACAATTAAGTGAACATTGTTTTTTTTTTTTGACCCTAGATGCTTTCCAAGTAACATTTGTAAGTATTCTAATAATAACAGCTAATATTTCTGAGCACTAATCATGAATTAGGCACTTTTCTAAATGCTTTATATGAATTAAATAACGTAAGCCAAGTATAGTACTACTATTGTTTATTATCCCCAAAGAGGAAATTTAGGATAAAAGAAGCATATAGTAAGTTGTGTTTATGTTTAAAACTTGGACACTCCAGGGCCAGAATCTGTATTATTAACCATTATATTACAGGGGTGTCTCTGATAAGAATGTTATGTATTGGGTTGGTTATAAAGTCCGTATTTTTTTCCATAAAATAAAAGACACATTCTTCATTTTCACCAATAACTTTTTTGATTTGGATATTTTAGGTATGTCAGCTCTCTCCCATGTGATATAATGTTGATTGTCCTCAGTTAATGTCTTGATTTGCTCACTATCAACTTCAATTGGTCTAGCCCACCATAGAGCATCATCCAGGGAGAAATCTCCAGCATGAAACTTACAAACCACTTTTGACATGTTTGATCAGTCACAGCACCTTTCCCATACACTGCACAAATCTTTCGTGTGTGTTTCAGTTGTGTTTTTTTTTACCTTTCTTGACATAATAAAGCATAATATGCCAAAAATGTTGCTTATTTTCCTACATCTTTAATATCAAAATGGCTATATAAAAATTTACCAATTTTGATGTTTCTTTTAAAAAGCACACTGATATGACAGCTGCACAATACAATCTAACCAAAGTGTTTTGAATGAAGTTAGACAACTAAGCACTACTAGAACTATCTTGTGAAGAAAACTAAACAAATTTTGGCCAACCCAATATATTATCTTATAAAATCTCAACAATTTTATGAGGAGAATACTATTGCCTCCTTATTTCACAGACGGGGCTACTGAGGCGTAGCGAGGTTAAATTAACTTGCACAAAAGAGCACCATATGTGCACGTCTGGAGCTGGTGTTCAAACCCACCCAGATTGGCCAGAGACACTTCCCTCTGTCTGCAGTATGCCCGAAACACATAACCAATCAGGGCCAGTAAAGACTTCACCCTGTGTGCTTCTGCCATGTCTCTCCTCTGCCCTGGGTATGACCATCTCCACCTCTGTATCAGGGGTATCTATGTGAGTAAATTGACTACAATAGCTCTGGGCTCACTCATTTTCACCATTATTAAACTACAGACCATGGTAGGCTACACTATCAAATCACATAATTATTATATTTGAGGACTGATAATAATACTATGGACAATATTTCTACCTATGTTTGACCTTGTAACAGAACAGACTTTTACAAAATGAAAGCATTTTCAAAGATTTCAGAGTATACTTTAAAAAGCTATTTTGGTAGGTTTTCAAGACAGCAGTGGAGTAAGCAGACGTTGAATGCACCTCCTCCTAGAACCAAACTGAAAGTACAACTAAATTGGGGGACAATCACTCTGAAAAACCAACTGAAGACTAGATGAAGAGGAATTTTATAGCTAAGGATTTGCAGAGGAAGCTACAAGAGGGCCATGATATGAAAAGGGATGAACCTGGTCCCACAGGCAGGTGGCAGCTGGGGTCCTGAGGGGATAGCTCAGTTGTGGGAGGTTCCCCCTGAAAGGCGAGGGCCTAAACCACAGGTTGGGGTTCCTAGCCTGGAATAACAGAGCCAGAACAGGCTTGCACATTGCCAACTATGAAAAACAGTGGGGTTTCTGTCTGCCAGGGAGAGGCAGAGTCTATAGGAGACACATGCACACTTTTAATGGACCAACACAAAAAATTTTGTTGGCAGCCACTCATCTTGGCTCCTGTGGAGGCAGGGTGGTATGGACTAGAGTTGCTTGAGGAGAATCTGGAGATTGTGGCTCTGGGGAGTGACATGGGGGTTAGTGACGGTGCTGAGTCATACTCAGATACCTCAGTAGCCATTTTCCCTGGGTGAAGCAATCCCCTCCAAGTGATACCAGCCTGGAGGAAAGCAATTATCCCACCCTCCAAAACCCCTCTCACCCCACCTGGGGGATCTTAAGTGTAGCTGAGGAGTCAGTGGCATAATGAGACATAGAAGTCTGAGTAAACTCAGGGAGTGTCAGTGACTGGCTTTGGGAAGAGTCCATTTCCCCCACTATCCCAATGCCCTCCTTGACTGAGGCTTGAACCTCATGGAAGATACAATAGAAACATGCTCCCAGCTTCTGGCAGACAACCTCTGGGCTCCAGAGCCCCACACTTCCCTGACTACTAGAGGCTCTGCCTTTCTGAGTTCAGGTGAAAAGTCAGACAGACTCAGTCATGTGGCCCTAGGGTTGAGGATCACACCCACCATCTTCTGTGAAATCTAAACATGGGTACCACCCCCTTACGAGAGATCCAGTGACAGCCTCACTGGAGAGTGGAGGCAGGCAGAGGTGGATCCTAGGGTGACTTGGGACATTTCTTGGCCTTCCCCCAGCCCTAGTTCTGGTAAAAGCCAGCCTTTCAGCACAGCTTGTTCCTTTTTGTGTGCAGCCAAGCCCAGGATAGGCATCCACAAACTGTGGATCACCTATAGCTTTAGGCAGGTTGCCAAAGGCTAGGCACAGCATCTGACATTGGTGTGTACCGGAGTCCCTCCCCAGGAGCCAAGAACTAACACACCAAGTGGCCAGCTTCAGACAGCATAGATCCAGATTCAAACAATCTTCAATAATAGCATATCCAAAGATAGATTGCAACTGCCACTAAACTCTATTGAGACAAATCCCACTTAAAAAAATATTTTTTTGCTTTTTTCTGGGGAAAAGAAATCTGTTCTATTTCTTTATTTTCTCCCTTCTTTTTATCTTTTCTTATTCTCATTCTTTTTAATTTTATTCTATTTTTCATCTATTTTCTTTTAAAACATTTTTATTTTAATTTTTAAATTATTTTCTTTATATTTTATCTATTTAATTTTAATTTATTATTCATCTCATTATTTATTTATATTTATTTATTTAATTATTTTGTCACCACTTGCAAAGCAGCTCTTATGTCACAGTCAGGGCTGAGCTTCCTGGTAAGTCAGCTTGAGGGTCAGTCCCCACACACTAATGGGCCAACAGCAATCAAGACTCAGTTACAACAGGAAAGTCCACATAACCTGCACAAGTGACAGTCCTAGAGCTCAGGAGATTGAGAAGACTGGGAGTCATCACAGATCTATCTAATACATAGAAACATATAGAAAAACATAGTCGAAAGGGGAAACAAAGAAACAGGTCCCAAATCAAAGAACAGCAGGATCTCCAGAAAAAAAGCTAAATGAAATGGTGGCAGGTAACCTATCAGATTTGGAGTTCAAAGTAATGCTTAAAAGGATGTTCAAGGAACTTGGAACTACAATATGAAATAGGACATAAAAACCATGAGAAAGAACCAGTTAAAAATGAAGAATACCACATCTAACATCAGGAGTACACTAGAAGGTTAAAAAGTAAGTTCAGTGAAGCAGAGGATCAAATCGGTGATGTGGAAGACAAGGTAGAAAAAGCACACAAACATAGCAGCAAAAAGAAAAAAAGAATTAAAAAGAATGAGAACAGTTGGAGATAACTTTGGAACAACATGAGGCATAACAACACCCACAACATAAGGGTACCAGAAAGGAGAGAGAGCAAGATATTGAGAACCTATTTAAAATATAATGACTAAAAACTTCTCTAACCTAGTGAAGAAAAGAGACACATAATTCCAGAAAGCACAGAGTCCCAAACAAGATGAACCCAAAGAGGCCCCTACCAAGACACATCATAATTAAAATGGCAAAAGATAAAGACAAGGGAAGAATCTAAAAGCAGCAATAAAAGATCAGATAATAACCTACAGGCATCTTCCATAGCCTGTGAGTTGATCTTTCAACAGAAATATTTTAGGCCAGAAGGGAATGGTTGAAATATTCAAAGTGAAAAGCAAAGACATACAATCCCTTGGTCTATGGGGTCGTACCACTACTTTACCCAACAAGGCTATCATTTAAAATTAAAGAACAAATGAAGTGTTTTCCAAACAAGGAAAAGCTAAAGGGGTTTGTTAACAAGCCAGCATTAAAAGAAATGTTAAAGGGCTTGCTTAAAGAAGTAGAAAAAGAAAAAGGAACAGAATTAAGAGAATTAAATGTCAAACACTTACCTATAAATAATCACTTTAAATGTAAATGGCTTAAATGTTCCAATCAAAAGTCATAAGTATCTGAATGGATAAGAAAGGAAGACCCATATGTATGCTATTTACAAGAGATTTACAAGGGAACAAAAGATACACAGAGACTAAAAGGGATGGAAAAGGACATTTCATGCAAGTGGGAATGAAAAATAAGCTGAGATAGCAATACATATTTATGACAAAGTAGACTTTAAAATAAAACTTTGTCCTGGTTGGTGTAGCTCAGTGGATTGAGCATGGACCTGCAAACCAAAGGGTCACTGGTTCAATTCCCAGTCAGGGCACATGTCTGGGTTATGGGTTAGGTCCCCAGTATGGGGTGCATGATAGGTGACCACACACTGATGTTTCTCTCCCTCTCTTTCCCCTCCCCTTCCCCTCTCTCTAAAACTAAAATTAAATCTTTTTAAAAAATAAAACAAAAGCTAAGTAAGACACAAAGTAGGATGCTACATAATAATAAAAGGAACAATGCAACATCATGATATAAATCTGGCAAGTATTTATTCACCCAAGGTAGGAGCACCTAAATAGTTAAAGCAAGTTTTGATGGACATAAAAGGAGAGACTGACAGTAATATAGTCATTATAGGCGATTTTAACACCTTATTGATATCAATGGATAGATTTTCCAGACAAAAAACAACAACAAAGAAACTATGGCCTTAAATGACACGCTTTAGATCAGATGGATTTAATCAGTTTCTTCAGAGCATTTCTTCCCAAAGCAGCAGCATAAACATCCTTTTCAAGTGCACGTGGAACATTTTTTAAGAATAGACCACATGTTAGACCACATGTTAGAACAAGTCTTAATAAATTTAAGAAGACTGAAATCATATCAAGCATCTTCTTGGACCATGTTACGAAACTAGAAATCAACCACAAGAAAAAAATAAAAAACACACAAAGTCACAGAGGCTAAATAACATGTTACTAAACAGTGAATGGGTTAACAATGAGATAAAGGAAGAAATCAAATGTTACCTTGAAACAAACTAAAATTGGAACATAACAACCCCAAATCTATTGGACACAGTGAAAGCAGTCTTAAGAAAGTAATTCAGAGCATTACAGCTCTAACTCACAGAAACTAAACTCAAATAAACAATCTAAATTCTTATTTAAAAACTGTAAACAAAAAACAAACAAAGTCTAAAGTGAGTAGGAGGAAGAAAATAATAAAGAAAAAAGCAGAAATAAATAAAATAGAGTCTAAAAATACAAAAAATCAATGATAGCAAGAGCTGGTTCTTTGAAAAAATAAATAAGATTAAGAAACCATTAACCAGACTCATCACAAAAAAGAGAGAGGACCCAAGTAAATACAATCAGAAATGAAAGAGAAGAAGTAAACACTGATAACAAAGAAATAGCAAGGATTGTAATAATATATTATAAAAACCTATATGCCAACAAACTGAACAATCTGGAAAAAATGGATAAATTCCTAGAATCATACAATATTCCAAAGCTGAATGAGGATGAGTAAGAGAATCTGAAGACAGATTATAACTAGAGAAAGTGAAGCTGTAATCAAAAAACTCCCAACAAATGAAAGCCCTGGACTGGATGGATTCACAGGTGAATCTTACCAAAAGTCAAAGGAGAACTAGTACCTATCCTTCTTCAACTATTTCAATAATTTCAAGAGAAGGGAAAAATCCCAATCTCATTTTGTGAGGCCAGCATTATGCTAATTCCAGAACCAGATAAAGACTACAAGGAAAGAATATTATAGGCCAGTATCCCTGGTGAACATAGATGCTAAAATCCTCAACAAAATATTAGCAAACTGAATACAGCAATGCATCAAAAAGATCATACACCATAATCAAGTAGGATTTATTCTGGGTTATACAAGGTTGGTACAATATCCACAAATCAAACATGATACACCACATAAACAAAATGAAATACAAAAACCGCATGATCATATTAATAGACAAAGAAAAAGCCTTTAGTAAAATTTAGCACCCATTTATTGTAAAAACTCTCAGCGAAGTGAGAATAGAGAGAACATGCTACAATGTAATAAAAGCCATATATGACAAACTCACAGCCAACATCATACTCAATAGGCAAAAACTAAAAGCATTTCCTATAAGATCAGGAACAAGACAGGAATGTCTGTTTTTTCAACTCTTATTCAGCAGACTATTGGAAGTTCTAGCCACAGCAATCAAAAAAGAAAAAGAAATAAATGCATCCAAATTGGAAAGGAGGAAGTAAAACTGTCATTATTGGCAGATACCATAATGTTATACATAGAAAATCCTAGACTCCATCAAAAATCTGGTAGAACTAAGAAATGAATTCAGCAAAGTAGTAGGATACAAAATTAACATTCAGAAATTGGTGGCATTTCTACACAGCAATAATGACCTATAAGAAAAAAATCAAGGAAACTATCCCGTGTACTGTTGTATCAAAAAGAATAAAATACCTAGGTATAAATTTAACCAGTGAGGTAAAAGACTTATACTTGGAAAATTATAAGACATTGAAGAGGGTACAAATAAGTGAAAACATATACCATGCTCATGAATAAGAAGAATTAATATCAATAACACGGCCACACTACCCAAAGCAATGTATTGCTTTAATTCAATCCCCCATGAAAATACCAATGATGTGTTTCACAGATCTATAACAAATAACTCAACAATTTATATAAAACCACAAAAGACACTGAATAACCACAGCTATCTTGAGAAAGAAGAACAAAGTCAAAGTTATCATTCTACATGATATCAAACTATGCTGTAGGCCTGTAGTAATCCAAACAGCATGGTACTGGCATAAAAAGACACATACATATCAATGTAACAAATAGAGAACCCAGAAATAACCCCTGCCTGTGTGGTCACTTAATATATGACAACAGAAGTGACAATATACAATGTGGTAAAGACAGTCTCTTTTATAAATGGTGTTGAGCAAACTGAACAGGTACCTGCTAAAACATGAAACTAGACCAATTCATTATACTATATACAAGAATAAATTCAAAATGGATTAAAGTCTTAAGTGTAAGTCTCAAAACCATAATACTCCTGGAAGAAAACATAGGCAATAAACTCTTTGAGACTGCTCTTTGCTATTTTTTTTTTTTTTTGGATATGTCTCCTTGGGCAAGGGAAAAAAAAATTAAACAAGTGGGACTATACCAAACTAAAATTTTTTTCATAGCAAAGAAAATTATCAATAAAACAAAAATACAACCTCTCAAATGGAAGAAGAATTTTGCCAATGATACATTCGATAATACATTTGATAAGTATCCAAAATATAAGGAACTCATACAATTTAACACCAGCCCCCGCAAATAATCCAATTAAAAAATGGGCAGAGGACCTGAATATGCATTTCTACAAAGAATACGTACAGATGGCTAATAGACATATGAAGAAATGGTAAACATCATTAATCATCAAAGAAATGCAAATTAAAACCATAATGAGATTATCACCTATCAAAATTGCTGTCATCAATAAATCAACAAACACCAATTGTGGTGAGGATGCGGAGAAATGGAAATTCTTGTGCACCTTTGGTAGGACTGCAAGTTGGTGCAGCCACAGTGGACAACAGTATGGCAATTCGCAAAAGAATTTTAAATAGAACAACCTCATGACCCTGCATTCCCACTTCTGGGTATTTATTTGACAAAATTCAAAACGCTAATTCAAAAAGATATAGACATTCTTTGTTCATTGCAGCATTATTTACAATAACCAAGATATGGATGCAACCTAAGTGTTCATTAATAGATGAATGGATAAGGGAGATACGTACATACATACAATGAAATATTACTTTTCATAAAAGGAATGAAATCTTACATTTTTTTGACAATATGGATGGACCTGGAAGGTGTTATGTTAAGAGGAATAAGTCAGACAAATACCATATGATTTCATTTACAAGTGGAATCTAAAAAACAAAATACATAAACAAAACAGAAACAGACTCATAGATACAGAGAACAGACTGATGTTTGCCAGATGGCAGGAGGAATGGAATGGAAGGGTAAAAAAGGTGAAGGGATTAAGAAGAACAAATTGGCAGCTAGAAAATAGTCATGGGGATGTAAAGCACAGCTTAGGGAATGTAGTCAATAATATTGTAATAACTACTTATGGTGCCATTAGTATGAGACTTACTGGGGTATTAGACTTGTTGGGGGATCACCTTCATACATTTTATAAATTTCTAAATACTTTACACCTGAAAGTAATACAATATTGAATGTCAACTGTAATTAAAAAATAAAAAAAAATAATTTTCAAAAAAGTACTTTAAAAAAAGCACACAGCAAAGTACAACTGAACAAAACCAGACCTTGAGTATCTTTGGCAGAGATGGCCCAGAAAGAGCACAGATGTAGCCAGAGAGGCCAGCGCCACTAGGCTTTTAAAACTAGGGACATGATCTTTGATGAGCTGTGGGGTGAAAGAGTCTTGTCTCTTGTTTACATTAGAAGTCTTTATTAGAAAATGAACAAACAAGCGAGCACAATAGAACCAGAGACACGGAAATAAAGAACAAACTGACGGTGACCAGAGGGGAGTGGGGAGGAGGATAACAGGGGAAGGAAGGGAAAGTCAAAGAACAGGTGTAAAGGACCCGTGGACAGAGTAAATGGGGGCGAGGAGGGTTGCAAGTGGAAGGTGGGAGTGGGTAGGCAGGGGAGAGGAGAGTAATGGGGTGAAAATGGGGACAACTGTAATTGGACAACAATAAAAATTTTAAAGAAAAGAAAATGAAAGGAGTTTTTTAAAAAAATAATAGTCTCTTGGATAATAACCTTTAATTTTGGATTTCCCTGTTCTCACTTGCCAGCTAGTAATACTTAAAACAATGCTCAGATTTCTAAGTCTATATAAATTCAACTGTAGGCCCTATGTATGGAACATGAGCATTTTACCATATTATTAAATATTTTTACCCTTGAAAAGGGTAAAAATCAGTCTTGAAAACTCCAAATTTAGACTTCTGTGTTTATCTAAATAACATATGACACGAATTTGTATTTAAAAAACATTTAGCTTGGTGAAAGGGTCAGGGCGAGAGAAAGGGGATCCCTACCTTCATGGTTTCTAGTAAACGTTAGGCACAGAATAGAAAAAATTCAAGTTGCTTATTCTGGTCAAAGGACGATAGTAGGAACCATTGCTTTGAAAATCCAGAAGCACCTGAACAGAAAGCATCCTGGAATAGTGGAGGGAATATTGAACAGAGAATTGGAATATAGATTTCCACTCTAACCTGCCATAAACTTAAGTTGCTTGTCTATCCTGGATCACAGCTGTTAAAATAAAAGCCTGGATAATTCCATGAGCTATACATTAATTTGTTGATAGCAGCTATTTTTATTCTTATCCTTGTTTATTTATGACCCACCTTGTAAAAAAAAATGCTTGGGGTCATGGATTAAAGAAGCACGTAATCTACAACCAAATATAGTAAGTGTGCAAATGTATCAAAGGCAGAGTAGAGTACTTTACTAAAGTCAAGATTAGTGCCACCCCACTGATACCAAATTAAGGTACTCTAATGTAGCATTTGCAGGTAGGACAAGGTTTTTTGCAGAAAAAGTTCTGAGTCCACTTGAATTTTTATTCCCATAGGTGACTGAAGTCTCAAGGTTCTATTTCATAGACAAACCACAGTAATTTATTTTGGAGATTTTTTAAATGAAGCATACAAGTTGCCTGTGATAGCTATAAAATAGTTTCAGTGAAAAACACAGTTTACCTAATTTAAAGTGATGTTGTTTCTTATAAAAATCAGATAAAGATTAATAAGATAAATGCAACTCTAGTTAATACAATCATTTGATTCCACAGAGAGAATTGACAAATATTTGCTGATTGCATATTGAAGGACAACTGTCAAAAATTATTATTTTGGTTTTTAAATACTGATTTTGATCACTCTTTATTTATGAAAACCACATGGAAGCTCAGCCACTATTTTCTATTTTATTTATCCTTAGCTACCTAGGATGGTCATTGCCTTTGATCCAGCATGTAATTATAGGGGCAATGGGGACATTTGTCTAGTTGATCAGATCAACCCTGATGAACATTGAGATGGCAGATAATCCAACCAGATCACCTGACTATCTGTGTGCAGCTCAGGAAACAGAGAAGAATGTTTAGCTCCCTGTATATGATAGCAGATGGCTGTAGTTTCTACTTCTTAAATGTTGCTTGCAAATCAAGGCAAAGAGAAAGATGCTAAAATCCCACCCTCCATTGTATGTACCTCACATTTGATAGCCAACCTGTACATCAATAATAATAATCTATGGTGAATTCATACCAAATGGTATGTTTCTGTTCATAGTCAAAATGTGAGTAGCTATCAATGAGAGTTGCCAATCTACTGCTACATCTCTCAGTTCCTCTAAAGATGTCAGAGTGACAACCATGGGTGGCAGAAAAGTCCACCTGTTCCTTGTGTTGAATATTCACCCAAACTTACAAGTTGTTAAAAAAATTTGGAATGAAATTTAGAAAAAAATGTTTAACAAACCAATACATTCATAATTTGCTGAGACTATACAGTTTTCTTTTTTAATATTATTGAGATAAAATTACAGTACAGCACTCTCCAGTACTCTCCAGTACTTATCGTAATTGGAAGCGTGTACCTTTTGACCGCCTTCATCCAATCCTCCCCACACCTAGCTTTTGGTAACCACAAACCTTACCTCCTTTTTTTATGAGTAGTTGTTATTCATATTTTAGACTTCACATATAAGTGAGATCATACAATATTTGTCCTTCTCTATCTGACTTATTTCACTTAGAATAATACCATTAGGTCCATCCACACTATTGCAAATGGCAGGATTTCATTTTTTATGGCCGAATACATATATATGGTTATAACATTGCATATTACTATATATGTCACATTAATATTATTGTTTATATACCACATTTTCTATATTCATTTATCTGTCAAACATAAAAGTGTTTCCATGTTGTGACTACTGCAAATAATGTTGCAGTAAGCATGGGGGTGGAGATGCCTCTTTGACACAGTGATTTCATTTCCTTAGAATATATACCCAAAGTGGAATTGCAAAATGGGATTTTTTTTCATTTATGAAAGTGATAATCTCTAGTTTGGGCCTCTTCAGTGTGGAGTTGAGGGTCACAAGCATGTAATTTACAAAGGAGGTAAAGAGTCAGTGATCAAGACCTACTAAAAGGAAGGCCCTTAATGAAATTCTACTAGCAGAAAGAAGGAAATCTTATAAAACTCTTCCATTTTTTCCTGAGAAAAACAGCTTTTCTAAATACCACCCAGAATTGGCACTTCTATAACTATATTCACTATTTGCCAAATTCATAACAAGAGAAAATACGTCTTAGAATTTTACCTTATTCTTTTTTCATTGTTTAAATCATGTATAATGAGGCATCAGTGATAGCCTTTTTAAAGTTCCCAGTCTTAAAGAGTCACTCATGGAATTTTAAAAATTCTCAATCTATTCCATTTTTCTAAAAGTTTAAAATTATATCAGTCGCTCTTATGAGCAAAGCAATATGGTATATCCCTCAGAAGGCTTAGTGAAAAGACAGCTATGGTGTTCCACTTGGTCTCAAATAGCTATCCTCAATGTGTTGCTAAGAGGATAAATTCTTATAATGTAGTCTATGATGTTGTCCACCAGAAACTGACTCAAAGAAAATTATCCTCAGGTTTAATTGATGTACTACCATTTAGAACCCTTATATAAAATATTTCACATACATTATCACATTTCATTCTCATTTGCCTAAGCTTATTTTTTATAGATGAGGATACTGAGATAGAATAAGAAAAATGTTTTTCAAAGTTGGTTTATAAGCTATGTCTGATGTAGTTTTTTTAGGAGAAGAAAGTATTTCTCAACAACAATTATTCTATTAAAAGTTAATGTTAAAGGTTTTACTGTCTCAGTAGATGGTGATTTATACAAATCTTCAAGTAATAAATTTAAACAAAGTAGATTTGATTATAGTTATTTAAAAAACCATTAAGTTAAATCATATTGTTCTTTTTTTTTTTTTTTGAAGAGGGAATAGTATTGGTGTTCTGTACCAAAAAATTTTCAAGTACAATTTACCAAGATCTGGTTTTATATTACCTATGATACAGCTTGATCTCTGATTTTATGATTTATTTTTACTTTTATAAGCAAGATTTATCTTCAACTTGCTCCCAGAGGAAATTGCAATTATTATATGAGTTTTCAATGAGTTGATTTTTACCCAAATCTGGCATCTCAGAGAAAATTGGTTTATATTAAAAATGTTGAGGTAGATCAACTCTTTTCACTCTAGCAACTGTTTGGCAAAGCTCTTACATTCTGAGCAATCTTAAGAGATGAGCAAACCTTGCACACAAATTGTCATTAGGGATAGGAGAGCTTGAGTTTCCACAGGCCAAAACTTAATTGAGAGATGATGTCTTTAAAGGATGTGTCAGAAGACCCTTCAAGAAAATTAAAAAACAAAGAAAAACAGTTAAAACTTGCTAATACATCTGGGTAATGGTATACTCTACTGCACTTTCCATGTGGTGAGTGAAAGAACAAATTACATTATTGATTAACATATTTCATAGATGAATTTTGTCTGTTCACTACTTCTAGAAAAGGCTACTACTAAATAGTTCTATATCAAACAGCTGAAAGTAACAGAAATCGCACATGCTGATTGGTCACAGATGCCACATTTTAGGATCTGCTTGTAGAAAACAAAGAATACCGCAATGATTTCAATTTTTTTCTAACAAGCACTCAGCCTTTTGCCACCTACCAGAGAATGAGCCAATTTAAAGTGTATTTGCTAGTATCATAAACTTTCTACACTAAAAAATCTGCCATCGCTTCTACAACTCTGCAATGCTTAAACCACAAAGTGTCAATCTTCAAACAAAGCCACTTATTTTCAGTTCTTCTCAGTGTCCCTCAGAAGTACAGGCACACGTGTTTTTGTTTGTCTGTCTATCTGTTTGTTTCCTGAGAGGCCTCCAGTCTTTGAAGCCCTCCCTTTCATCCAGTTTATTGTTCAACCTATTCTCTAGGCCTGGAGTCTGGGGGCTTTGATGAAGCAATCACCCTACCACCTTCCTCTTTGCTGGCCGGCACACTAGGCCCTCTATTTCTTCCCTCACGTGTCCTGAAAACTCAGAGTTATGAATCAGTCTACACGTGCGCCAACATTTTTGTTTGATTCTGGGACTGCTGGCTGTGTTGGAGAAACACACTTAACCACAGAACTCTTCTTCTGTAACGGTAAACCCAAGTACAGATAAGAACAAGGTTCTTACCGTTCTCCTGGGCCCCCAAGCATGTCAGTGATGGTAACATTGCTCAATCAGTTCACCATTCCTTGTCTACTATGTCTATGCATTCACTGAGTCTTGTTGGTTCTATCACTACTTGTCCTGAACGATTCTGGATAAACAAGGCTTTTTGCTTTTTCATATTTTTCTCCTGTGCTTGGAGTGACTTTATCAACTTTATTCATCCACACAACTCTGATAATTCTTCTCTTATAGGCTAGAAATTCTAGCCCTCCCTGGCCTCATTTTCCTCATCTGTTAAGTGAGATCAAGAATAGTAACTATGTACGGTGCCAGGCAGGTGCTGGAGATATCGGGGAAACACTGTAAAATATATGATTGTCTAACCACTATGCTGTACACCTGAAACCAATACAAAATAATATTGAATATAAACTGCAATTGAAAAATAAAATTTAAATTAAAAAAAGAATAGTAACTACCTCTTGGTTTTTATGGGCATTAAACAAAGTCATAAATGTAATACAGCTGGACTATGTATGTCATATACTAGGTTCTCAACCAATGATGGACCCTATTCTTTACTTTTTCTCAGAAAGCCCAGTCCTCTCATGGAGATAACAGAAGACTCTTATGGAATTTGCCTAAAAGCCCCTTGCATCAACTAAGAGCATGAGTCAGGCACTCACTATTAATGGGAAGGGCTTTGTGCCCCAAATGCGTTCAGAGTCTGACTGATACAACCAGATGCATCGCTTCTACTCCACACGCTCTGCACATTCTTTTCTTCCTCGACATGGGCCAAGGAATGATAGGAACCTGGTTGCTAGTTACCAACTAGTTGTCTGGCTTGAGTCCAGTTAGTTCAATTTGGATTCTGTAGTTCTCTATAAAATTAGAATTAAATACTTTCTTTACTACTCTGGCTGGTGTGGCTCAGTGGATTGAGTGCCAGCCTGAGAATCAAAGAGTTGCCAGTTCGATTCCTAGTCTAGGGCACAAACCTGGGTTGTGGGCCAGGTCCTCAAGAGGGGGCATGTGAGAGACAACCACACATTGATGTTTCTCTCCCTCTTTTTCTCCCTCCCTTCCCCTTTCTAAAAAATACATAGATAAAATTTTTAAATACTTTTTTTACTTACCTCAAGGAAAAGAATTTATGTAAAATGGCTATTGAGATGGAGGGCTTTGTGACATTAGGCACTTGATTTTAAGATGGCAGTTCTGTCCAGCCTTGTATAACACCTTTTGTTCCTTTTTCACACTAAAGATGAAAAAAATCCTGAGTATAACTCATTAGCATCACCCCTCTGCCTGCCTGTGCATGCTCTCTTGATAGGAACAGTGAATAAGGAGCAACTCTGCATGGCTGGTATCAACGGGGATCTAGACCTAATTTCATTCATTCAGTAAATGTGCACTGAGAACTACTAAGCAAAAACCTCATGGGTTTGTTTAGGAAAATATAGTGATGAATAATATTATCAGGACCTAATCTGGTGGTGCTCACATTCCCTGGTAGAAGACCTATATGTTTTAAGAAATAAGTCTTTGAAGAGATTTATTTTCTCTTCCTTGAACAAAAGAAAAACTGGCCCTCTCTGGTGTAGCTCAGTGGATTGGGCATGGTCCTCCAAACCAACAGATTGCCAGTTCGATTCCCAGTCAGGGCACATGCCTGGGTTGAAGGCCAGGTCCCCAGTGGGGGCATGTGAGGGGCAACCATACATTGATGTTTCTCTTCCTCTCTTTCTTCTCCTCTCTAGAAATAAAGAAATAAAATATTTATAAAAAAATAAAAACTACTTGTAAATCCATGTTATAAAATAGTGCCCAGAAAGATTCAGACCTGTTAGCATATTTTAATGAGTTTTTCTCACATATGACATATGAAACATTTAGTCAGCACATGATCTGGTAGTCTCTAAAAAATGCATCTCTAGATATTTGGGATTCAAGTATTATAAGCTAAATGTTCTACATTGAAGCTAGTCTGAATCAATACAGACCTGATGAGATTAGCCACCTGCACCAATCATTTGTGGCCACAATAGCTTGTGAACCTGAGTCAGAGAGGGAAGGGTATGTATTTCACCAGTGGCTTAGCAACAGGCCAGGTGTTCCCAAACTCAATCAAGATAACCAGTGTTTTACCAGAAAACAATAGTATATTCCAATTGATAGAAATGAAACTATCATCACTGCAATTGTAGTGAAATGAGTCTGAATTGGCAAAATAATGAAAAAATGATGATTTGCATGAAATACAGAAAATAGAAAACAAAAGATTTTGTGTGCCTTCTAAAGACTGCTTGAAATAGAAGTATATGGATGCCCAGTAACACCATTCAGATAGTAGCATGGTTACCAGTGTAGACATTCCTACTAGGGAGATAATGTGTATAGCTAGCTAACATAAATATTTGTGCCTGCTCTGTGCATGCTCTGTTTTTTATTGTACATTAATGCATGTATTGCATAATTGTTGTGTAGTACTACTTTGTAGTTTTATAGAACTATTTTTATATCCTGATATCTGACTGACTTTGGGCCAGGCACTGAGTCTCCCAGATGCTCAGTTTCCTCATTTGGAAAGCAGAGCTAAAATACCTTACTCAGTGTTGTTACGGACATTAAATCAGCAATGCATCAATGGCACTTTCTGCAGTGACTAGTGCAGGGGCAGCACTCAATGAATGCTAACTATTGTTCTGAATATTATTATAGGTTTAGGTAATTCTCATAAACCTTTTCAGCTACTGGTGACTTTTTCTTGGTGTGACATCAAGCAAATAAAGAAATATATGAGTGTGTATGTGAAATCATGAAAATGCATAATTGTGTCTATATGACATTGTATCGATAAACAAGAGTTTGTTTAGAAACAGTGCCATTGAAAATTATTTCTGATTGATTTGTATAAAAACATTACTGCTTGGTGAAATAAGTCATTTAATTATGGTCCATGGTGTTTTTTAGACGCCAGGATCTCCCAGTGTCATAGACATAATGAAAACTTAATAAAATAGAAATTCTTCTTGATTTATTGTTCAGTAAGCCTTCTGGATCACTGGTCAAAGAAAATAAAAATAATAGTTCATTTATTTGCTCAGGATGTATTTACTCATTTGCTCAGAATTTTCACTTTGAATCTTTCACAAAATGTCAGACTTTTACAAATATTGACTGTGAGGGGGCTCTGCCTGCAGGGCGCCCCTGGCTGCCACAGATGAGAATAAGTCTACCAAGATATGATCTGCTTGGGGAGGAAAGGTGGCTGATCTCTCAAAGGAGAAGGACCAAGAGCTTTTTCCTCAATGGGCTTTTATTAGGTTTGTTTTGCACAGGAATACAGGTAAAGCTCATTAATCATTGTCAGGCAGTAAGGATGAAACAATAGATAACAAAGCACTCTGAGGGCCTATTTTGAGTCAGGGTCAGATTGCTAAAGAGCTGTAAAACTTTGAGGAACAAACTTACTTCTTGCTTGGACCCTTATCATTTAATTGAGAGCATTCTAAACAAAGCAGGTTTCACACGATTTTACATATTCTTTCTCAAGCCTGATCACCTGGGGAACCTGCACTTCCCAGCACAGGGCTGCACCACCCTCTGTCATTGTTACAGGCTTAAGTCAGGAAAGGAAAGTAAGGCAGCCAAGAGATTAGGAGACTTCTTGCAGGCAAAATGAGGACTGAGGCTTTGTCAAAGCCGAGGGGAGAGGGTCCATCACCCCCTTTTGCTATAGCCCCCCAAGTCCTTCCTAGAGTCTGAGGGGGTTGCAGTGGTGAAGGAATTTTTAAAAAAGTTGGTCAGGGAAGGCCTCACTGAGAAGATCTTTAGTCTTCTTTCAGACTAACGGTCTGAAAGAAGATGGAGGATGGAGAGGAGGCCTCTCAGGAAAGAGGGCACCAGGCAAGAAGAACAGAGCAGGTTCAATATCCCTGAGGAACAGCAGGGATGTGAGAGATCTATCTGAGGGGCATTCAGAGAGAGTATGGAGACCAAGGGTGTGAGGCCATCATCGTGAGTTTGAGTAGGGAAGTGGCACTACTCGCAGCAGCATGAAACAGCAACCAGTCAAGACCCAGTAAGGCGCTTGCTGGAGGAAACAAAGAGCCATGGGTAAGACCCCCAGAAGCCCCCACCACCTGATCAGAAGGGCCCTTCACCTTTACAATGTGCATATTGTAAACAAAGGGGTCATTGGAGAGTAGAATGTGCTAATAGCCCCTGAAGGTTAAGGGAAGTTCCCACAAATCAACCCACCAAATGCCATACTGGATAGCAGACAAGTGTTACAGGGCCAGGGGACTCCTCTAAATTCTATTAGTTCTATCAACACTTCCTACAAGGAACCCTGGGTGATATTTGCTCTGGGAAAGAGACTCAGACTTTTTAATCAACACTGGAGCTACATATTCTGCCCTAAATACCAGACAAGGGCCCCTACCCCCTAAAACCAAAGCTATAACTGGAATATCTGGGGAGATCTCCTACAAATCCTTTCTTCAGTCAGTTACATATCACAAAGAGGCAACATTAAAAACACAGTTTGTATGCCTTACTCCCTTGTTGGTATGAACAAAATTAAATACCAAAGTGACTTTCAGGTCAAGCCTGCATCCTTCAAGCTGTGTGCTGGATAGTATTTTCACAAGGATTTAAAAATGCCTCCATTGTCTTCAGGGAAACCTTAGCAAAGGTCCTAAGGAATCTTCAATTAAATAAGAGTCCTACTCTAATATGTGAATAAAATACTAATTGTAGTAAAATGAAGAAAGATTTAGACCAAACTGCAACCCTGACTTTAAACTTCCTGGCAGATCCAAGACATAAAGTCTCCAAGGGAAAGACACAAATTTCTCAATCAATTGTAAAATATCTAGGAATTGAGTTTTCAAAGAACAAAGAAACTTTTTGCCAGACTGAAGGGAAGCATTGCCTTGGGTGGCTGCACCCACCACCAGGATAAAATCACAGCCTCAGCACTTGGTCTCCCAGACATTAGAAAGACATTCCATCTTGTACATGGAAGACAGACAGAGCACAGGTCTTAGAATGCTAACTGAAAATTTAGGTGCTGCCAGATTTTCCTGAATTCTCTCAAATAAGCAGCATCTGGCTTCAGCAAACCCCGTAACTCTCACTAAGTTGCCCTAGGAAGCACAGAGAGTTCCAAATAAGAAGAACCCAAAGAGGCCCCCACCAAGAAACATCATAATTAAAATGCCAAAAGTTAAAGACAAAGAATCTTAAAAGTAGAAAAAAAAAAAAACCCAAAACACTTCTTACCTACAAAAGAGCTCCCACAAGACTTTCAGCTGATTCTCAAAAGAAACTTTGCAGGCTAGAAGGAATTGGCAAGAAATATTCATTGTGAAGAAAAGTAAGGACCTACGACCAAGTCTACTTTACACTTCAGACTATCATTTAGAATTGAAGAACAGAAAAGAGCTTCCCAGACAAGAATAAGCTAAAGGGATGCAACACCACCAAACCAGCATTATTTGAAATGTTAAAGGGTTTTTTTGAAGAAAAGGAGGTTCAAAAATATCAACAATAAAATAACAATAAATACATATCTATCAACAACTGAATCTAAAAAAACAAAATAAAAGAACAAGTAGAATGGAAACAGAATCATAGATGCAGAGAATATTTTGATGGTTGATACACGGGAGGGGGGTTCAGAGGGATGGGTGAAAAAGGTGAAGGGCTTAGAAGTAAAAATTGGTAGTTGCAGAATAGTCGTGGAGATGTGAAGCAAAGCATAGGAAAGAGTATAGCCAGAGAATATATATGCATGACCCATGGGCACAGATAATGGTGTGAGCATTTTCTGACAGAGTGTGGGGTGGCTGGGTAGAGGGGAGCAAGGGAGGATAATTGGAATAACTGTAATAGCATAAGCAATAAAATATAATTTAAACAAAGACTAAGTATTTTTGTAATCTTGAAAATGATCATATTCTAAAAATCTTAGATACCATAAAATGTGTATAATCTCTAGGTGTTACTTATCTGCCATATATAAGTATACTTCTAGACAGCTAATATTTTCTACAGATGTTCCGCTGCTTTGTGTGAGCCCAGACGATTAGGTCCTCCTCAAGAACTGAAAAAATCAACACACTTGAAGATCAACTACAACCTAAACACAATGGACCCTATGAAATCCTCCTGGCTCCATATCCACTTGAAATTAAAAAAAACCAAAACATAATTCTAGCCAGGAACACCTCCCCCACCCCCCATCCCCTTTACAATTCTCCAACAGTGCCTGCTCGCCGCAGACAGTAAGGAAGAGAACCAGACTATTCTAACACCGGAGGGGCCTGGAAACCCACTGCTGACTTCTCAGCACCTAATTACACCTGTGAACCTTCACTGATCTTAAATTACTTTTCAGGAGAAACAGGCCAGCTGAGGAAGAGAAGATGTGGACATCTTGAAAGTAGGCTGCTTTTACCCAAAAGTTCAGACCTCTATAAATCTAAATTTTTATTATAGTCGCTACTGTTTTGGTTTCAATAATGTGTTTACTTTCCTGGTTGTGATATTTGCTTGGATAGTTCTAATATTCTACTTTCTTATGATCTTTCATTCCTCCTGACTGACTTTGTCTTCTTATCAGCAGGACATAGCAATCATCACCCTTATTCCCTAAGACTGATGAATGAATGACCAAAAAAGGGGAATTGATAACTGAATAATCAGCTCAAGCTGGTTCTATCCTATTTCTAACAATACCTGGAACCAAAGTTTAAAAATTGTAAAAACCACTTGCCAGGCACATTTGTGAAACACGACTCACACTTGGTACTTGTGAACCCTGTCCTGAACTCTGGATCAGGAGACAGATCTGAGCCTTGCCTCTTGTGTTCTTTCCACTCATGTTGCAAATAGAAGCCTTTTCTTCTCTCAAAGCCAATGCCATAGTAGTGGCTTCTATGTTGTTGGCCAACAGACCCTTGTTCCTTAACAAGCATATACCGTAGAGGATAGAGGGCATCACTAGCAGAGTGGCAGACCTTGCTAGCCACTCTTCCATTTTTTCCTACTATGAGGATTCTGGTTCTGTTCAGGATGGTGAAGGACCTGGATAAAAATAGTCTCTCAGCTTTCCTTGTAGTTAGGATTGGCCATGCAGCAACTCTGGCAAATGATCTTTGGTAGAGACCTTTCTGCATTTAAATGTCCAATCCTTGTTAGGAGAAAATCTTTCTTCTCTCTCCCCTCTCTCCTTGAATTTGATCAAGAGAATGGAAGTATAGCATGAATCATGCAACCAGCAGGTATGTCTGGACTTTTTACAAAATGAGGCAAATAAAGCTCTTTTTCCTAAAGCCACAGATGTATTTCTAATATTGGCAACTACACATATTCTCTGTATATACAGATAGAAAAACAACAGAAATAAGTGCATTAGTAATTTGATTCACTAATTCCAGACAAATGAAATCCTTTTAAGCAGTGTTGAAGTCAACACAGATTTCATTGTTGTCTGTTATCATGCTCACTTTAGCTTCTCCCTGCTTCCAATCTTTGCTCTCTAAAATCCATTCTCATGCAGCAAACAGAATAATCTTTTTTAAAAAAGATTAATCTGGTTATGTCATTCTTTCACTTAAAATATTAGTGGTTTTCTACTACAACTAGAAAAATTCTCTGAAGCACTATAAGGTTGATGAGGTCTGGCTCTTGGATGTTCTTTCCTTCTCTGATCTGGCCTCTTCCTACCTCTTTAACTTCCTCTCATATGCCAAGACCACTGTGGAAGGCCAACTGGGCTGTGCATGGCATGCCACCAGGGACTGCCACCCATGTTAGTTCAGGGAGCTGGGAAGAACAACAACAAAAAGTATGGTAAATGGTTATCATTATATAGTGGTGCATGTCACTGTAAGGCCTATTACTTTATTCATATTTTATGTGGGACCAAATGCTGGGGTGAAATGCTAACATTAGGTGAAGCGAGTGTGTAAATGATCCATTTGAAGAAGACATACAGAGCAGTGAGTGGTTTTATTCTTTGCAGAACCTCCTTATATTCTTCCCAATATGCAGTGCACACATCTTCTTTTCTTTGTGAGGAGGCAGCTTTTGCAAGGTGGGAATATAACTTAATTATTTCATTAAACCAATTTAATTCCCGAGAAAAGTAGTCTAAAATTGCTGTAGTTGAATGTTTCCATAGTTAATACAGTAAGCATCTTTGACGTCCTCATCAGAGTTGAAATGAACATTTGTTTCCTGCCCTAATGACTTTACCAAAGCCAGGTAGTTTCTGTCATTTGCCAAAGTTAGGCACCCAAATTCAAATTTGTTGAAACCATTTGGATTTTATAACTGCTTTTTCTAACTCAGACTTTTTTCATGGCAAAATAAATCATACATGTTAAATGTTGGGATGGTTATTTCTCAGTTTTCTCTCTGATTGCAAAACACATTCTCTAGAAATCTGAACTCCCGGGGCAGAAACTGTGTTTCATTTAGTCAAATACAACAAGCTGGCAGAGTTGAAGAGAGCCAGAAAGCTCTGTGATTTGACCTGTTTTAACTGTCCAGAGGAAGGACCGCTAAAATTTATCAAAACCTTCCACTTCCCCCTTTTCAGGTCTAGCCTGTTTGAGGAAATTTTTTAATGATCTCTGTTAAGAAAAAACACCTGGTCTTCCTCCCATCTAGATTTTGGTTTCCAGATGTTCTCAAGGATGGTTTCCCAAGAAGAGCATATGTTTTCATCATGAATTCAGTTCATAATGTCTTGCTACTCCAAAACACAAAGTTGCAGGGTACTTTCTCTGACCAGCAAACTCTGAAAGGGTGCTCCAGAGATAATCCTGCCCTGTAATGCCTTTCTCCTTCAGCAAGCACCCTTCATTCAAAGAACTATATGGACCATGCACAGTATGCTTTGAGGTTAGGATTTTCCCTTGCCCGTTGAGTCTTCCAGTCCATGGTAAAATGCTGAATTTGGGTATAAGTGACTTTGGAAAAAAGGCAAATCATTTTATTCACTCAGAACTGAAGATTGTCTATTTGACGACATTGTTGTAGAGCTAAATTTTTAGTAATTAACACCCATGTAAGTTGAGATGCTGTTGGAAGGAGATGGCATTTAGCAATAAAGAATTATGCATCAGACTGTTCAGCTCAGTCTTCAGTGCCACTAAAAATGTTCCCCTTCCCCTAAACCATGGTAGAATCTCCTAGGGAGTCTTTTTCTCTCTGCAAGCTCAGTAGCAGCCTCCTTGCTTGACAGTTGTTGACTCAGTAGTTACTATGTGTCAAGCAATAGATGCTTAGTAGGCAGTGTCAGCCACTTTTGTTGTATCCGCTCAGGCTTACTTCTTCCTCTGGCCCCTGCCTCTGCAACAGTTCTGTGGCTTCCACCTTCCTTACCAGCTGCAATCTGACTCCATCTTCCCTCAGGGCTGCAGCGTGTACCAATTGCTTCTTGACCTGCTGCTTCTCTGCCTGGGTATTCTCATAACTACAGTGTGGAAAGGAAGTGAACAGCCCTGGGGTGACTCTTGACCAAGGGAGGATGGAAGATGATGAATTCCTCTTGTATCTTCTGGGAAGACACATCTGACAGCATTTTACAAGTTTCCTCAGAAGTTGTCCATAGCGGTGGCTAACTCCATAACATTCTGGTATTGGTTTTCCCTATGTCCTTGTTTCCCTGAAATCTCTTCCCTAATATTTCACCTGATCATAGCTTTCATTTCAGGCTATGTTTTCAGGAGAATCTAGGCTAAAATGGAAATGACGTAACAGGAGATCCACATAGAACTAGGAGAAAGGTTACATTATCCCTAATCTTCTTGTTATTCTGTGAGGTACCTGGTAAAATTTTTAAAATGTTAACTTTTTAAATAAATTGGTTTTGCTTTTTTTCCCCCTTGAAACAACAACAAAATATCTCGTGAATAGGGTTGTAGGTACTGACCAAAGCAAATATCTACTTTCTGAGGTGATAATACGTTATTATCTGATTATTGGTTTACACATCATTTTTCAGTGTATTTTCTATCTGTGTAAAAGTAATAACGGTGTCTGCTGTGCTGCCAGCTTCCACATGGCTCCTTGGGCTCTTCGAACCCACCCTGAGTGAGACCTGCCAGGGGAAGGGAGGCAGCGGTGCCTTGTGGTTTTATTGTCTTGTTCCTGGCGTATTCTTCACAAGATGTTGTGAAAAACTATTTTTTTTCACATGAAATAAATATCATAGAGGCTCTAAAGCCTATTATGTATTCACAGTTTTAATTTAGCAATTATTTACATCTTATTATGCTTTAGATTGTGCCATTTCTAGTACCTTATACTAGTACTTAAGGGGAAAAAAGATGTGGATAGTAAGGACATGGCAACAGGAACTCTTTCAATAAGAGGCTATTATCTTCTTACGATTGTTATATTTAATGACTATTAGGCCAATCCTTAGCCCAGGAGAGGAATAAAGAAGGGACATAACCTTTCTTTTCCACGAGCTGGGAGCAGCTTGAGAGAGGAACTTGTGTCTTTATCATCTTCACGCCCCATGCCTAGCACAGACCAGGGCACACAGTGAGTGATGAGCCTGTGCGGAATAGCTACAGATGGCCAAACCAAGCCCTCAGTGGCTAGCAACTTTCCCATGTCCACACAGCTAATACAAGACAGATATGCAGTTCAAACCCTGGCCTTTGGTTTTCATTTCCACTGTCCTTTTCACCCCACCATCCTGCTTGTTTAGGTTCACCCGGACATTTCTCCACTCACCAAATCCCAGGTGGTTGTTTTCAGTGGGCCCAACCTCCAATAGACAGTAGGAATAAAAAGATGAAAGTCATGGTTCTGTCTGTCTGGAGTTTGTAAAGCTAATGAGTAAAACAGGTAGTAAAGAAATAACAGATTGTAAGTGAATATGACACAATATGATTTGCGATGTAATTGAGTTATATAATAATAATAATAGGTAGCATTTTGTAAAGTGATTACTGTTTAAAGTGCTCTTAAAGCCAGATTTTATTTAAACCTCCCAACATTCCCGACAGATAGATACTATTATTGTTCCCATTTTACAAATCAGCAATCTTCCAGAGTTTATAAATCTAGCAAGTGCAGAGTGCTTGCCTAAGGAGGCTGTGCATTTTGTTTGAATGATTCAAATACAATATGGAATAGTACCTGCTTGCACTCACATCTCTCAGTTATTGGAGACAAACTAAACCCCTGGTTCACAAATTGCTGCAAGTTAGAATCACCTGGGAAGCTTTTAGAACTCTCAATTTTCCGGTGACAATTAAATCACAATTCTGGAGGTGGGAGCCAGGCATCAGTATTTTTTAAAGATTTCCAGATTATTTCAATGCACAGTGCAGTTGGGGAAGATTGTTACAAACTATAAAGTGCTACCAGTGTAAAGATATTTTTTCCTTGTCCAAGTCTTTTCAGTGCTCAATTTTAAAAGGTCAAAATCAAAAGACATGCTGATACCCAAAATTCAGTTAGTCTAATAGTTGCCTTTGGGCTGTCATGTGTGGGCTCGGTCCAGTGTTGAGTCAGTCTCTGACTCTCTGATTGTCATTGACTAGTGACTAGTCTCTGATTGTCATTACTAGTCACAGGGTAGACACTTCACAGGTAGCTCAGGGATTGGTTACTGGAAATATAGTCAGGTTTTGCCAGATACACAAGGGCAAGCAAAACTCATTCCTGAGCCCGGGGGGTCAGGGCCGTGGGGCGTGCTTGAGCAAACAAACTGAGCGTGTATGGTGACCTCTGCCACCAGCAGCTGGTGTCAACGAGTCTTGGAAAAGTGGGTTTCGTTGTTTTTCAAAGAAGTAAAGTAAAAGAAATAAATTATGGATAAGGCAAAAGAGCAAGGAATTTGGAACTAGACCATGTTTAGTAGCCCAGGATTGGCACATTTCAGCTTTGTGACCCACCCTCAAGCATTTTTGAATGTGCCATTTTAGAATAAGATTAGTAAGCTTGTTGTGAAAGCGAATTGATCTATAAAGTGACTTACGCACATTAAATGCTTAAAATTACCAAAAGTGGTTGGTGATGTAGCTGTTTTAGTTTTTGCATTAAAACAATCCTGATTTTCTCTAATCTTTATTCACATATTTACACACAATGAGGCATGAGACTAACAATCTTCTGTGTCAAGTTCTAATACAAAACAGGGGTATTTTCTTTTATGCAGTATCTGAATAGGTACTTCCAGGAAAATGCAGAGTGGGCTCTTATTTCTTATGACCATTTTCTTTCCTTCTTTTTAGAATTAGCTCATCTGATTAGCTCATCTTTTTTCTTTGAGCCAGGCTCACAGGCTACCAGATTTCCTAGCGAATGGTTATCTTTAAATAGGGTGTCCACTTCCGGTCCAACCAGTTGAATTCAGGGAGAGGAACTTTACAAAATTTGATATTGCTGCTTAACTACCTAGATCTTTGGTTAGGGGCCGCTTATCTTTGAAGAAAATGTGGGTGGATCAACAATTGTGACTAATACATTTAGCACTTTCACAAGACTTCATAATTAGCTAGAAATGGAATTTGAATTCTGACCACCCAGGTTAGCACAAGACTTCATGGCATCACGGCTGTCTCTGATGTAAAAAAAAAAAAAAAATGAGAGTTACTCCTTGCCCATGTAAGTAATTTTTCTCTCTTCCTACTTACAAATAAATACATATGCTCACATGTGCATTCTCTCTCTCTCTCTCTCTCTCTCTCTCACACACACACACACACACACACACATTCAAGGTCACAACTTAACATAGTCCATGCCTAGAGTCCTGCATTCTCTGGCATGTGGAACTGTGTAGATTTGCAATTTAAAGATTCTATATGTTTCAGAACCCAAGGGTCAGGCAACAGGTTTGATAAACTAATTTGCTCTGATAACTAATGGAGAAGATGAGGACCCCTTAACAATTTCTCTAGTGAAAATATCTTCTGAATTGTTACTCCCCATATCAGCAGTTCTCTTCATGAATTTTCAATCATATAGGAGGTGATGGAAAACTTAACTGTGACCATCACGGAGTTCTCTAACAGCAGGCAGCAATTGAGTCTGTCACTAACCCTGTGTTATCTAAATCACAAAGAGGGTCACCACTTTTTCTACATAGAGCTTCAACATTCAAGCCAAATTCCTTGGGGTCATTAACATTTTCTTTCTTAAAAATGGAAAGATAGGAAAGTGAAGTGGTTTTCCTTTTTTCTCCAAAGCCATGATCATGAATATTTTCTTTTTGACCTACAACTATGAAACTTAGAATTGTGAAAAAGACAGTAATTGTCAAAAGCAATTGAGGTCGGATTTTGCATTACTAGATGAGCCAGTTGCTCCCTTTCATTCCTCAAAAGACTTCTTGATAGGGCTTATAAGAAATCCAACAGTTTTTGGAAAATCATAGGCAAACATCTAAAAATATGTTGCAAATATTTTCAATTCAAACAAATTAAAGACATATTTTTTTCCTGGCACTTGTCTTCTTTATTTTAAAGGATATGTGTATTTTTTCAGGGAAATCTTAGGCATGTGGCTCTAATTTTCACTTAGTTCATTGTGATATTGTTTCGTAAGAGCTATTCAATGACTAAAATCCTCATGCATCTTCTTTTAATAAGCCTTCAAGAAAAACTTTATATCTTAGAACTGGGAAGTCAGAGAAACCAGAGGCAGAAAAGGGCAAGTACATTCTACAGGCTTTTCCCTAACATGGCAGAATCATTCATTCTCCTTCACTTTCTTTGAGTGAGACTTAACTCCCTGGCGTCGAGTATTATTCTGGAGACATTGTTCCAGTTGGAAGGGGGACTCTTTCACTATTTTTCATGATGAAAGGTGGCAAAAACCATTTCACACCTGCTAGTAGTACTCAGTGTTGTTTTTTTAGTGACCAGCAGGGTTTCTGTCCCGTCAAAAGTCATTAAGTCTTAAATTGTCTTTCAACATCTTTAAGAAGGTCTTACTGCCCTCCGGTGTTTCTCAGGCAGTATCCTGGCAACTTCTGCAGTTCAGTTAGTCTGTGGACATTCGTGTTTTTGCTTCATGTTGATAACAATACAGGGGTGGACAAAACTGTGTTTACAGTTTTGAGTGTACAAAACCAAGTTTGTTCTTGTATTATTCTTCACTTATTAGTCATTGTATTATTTATTTGTATTATTTGTCATATTATTATTGTTATTATTTTATATTCTTAGTTATGGCTTATCTTTTAGGATCGATGGCTGGTAATTTAACCTACTTTTGCCCACCCCTGTAATCTAAGCTTTTTAGACAGTTTTCTAAAATAGGCAGTTTCCTGTGGCTGGTCACTCATACACTTTATCAAACTCATTTTCCTCCAATACCCTAACTCTTTTTCCCCCCCAAATACTCTGTAAAAGGAGGTATTTTTGTGCCATGAGGAGAGACATGAGTACATACCATGCATCTATATAAATATATGTATGTACATATGCATGGATGTTTGTGTGTGTAAATACAGGACATATCTAATTTCTTCATTCCTTCAGGTTTTCAACATATTTTTATTAACATTTAGAATAGTTCAGGGACTGTCCAGAATTTTTGACTTCAAGAAGTTCAGAGCACAGTAGCTAAGAAAAATAAGTTAATAAAAAACTAAAATAAAGCACAACAATAGAAGGATATTGGAGACTGAAAGTTGGTGCTTTCAACCCTCCAGGGACAATAAGTGGAGACTTTGAAGAGTAGCTGACAGAGTTGGGTCTTTAAAAAAATGAGCAGATTTCACCACAGAGAGAGGAGCAGGTCAGGGTAGGCTGAGGGCGTTGTGTGAACAGAAGTGTGAAAGTGCAAATTCTGGGCTTGTTTGTAGCACAGTCAGGCTTTGGGCGTGGCTGGTGCTGTACTGGGAGATGGATCTGGAGAGGTCAGATAGAGGGCTTTGCAGGTGGAGGCTTGAGACTTTATTTAAAAGACAGTGGAGATGATAACACGATGTTTGCCTTTTAGAAAAACTCTTTTGGTGGCTTTATGGATGTCTGATTATGGGGTGGGGTGAGGTGGGGAAAAAACTAGAGGAAAATTTGGTTATGTGAAAACTTATGTAAAAAACTTGAGTGAGAGATAATTAGTAGTTGAATTAAGACAGCATCCCTGAGGAAGGGGAAAAAGGAACAGGGAAGAAAATATAAAGGAAGTGCAATTGACAGAACTGATTGCCTATGGGAGGAAATTGGCCAAGATTAGAGGAAGTGTTATAAAGATGTATCCAGGAGGAGGAAGTGTGAAATTTAGGCAGGGATGATTAATTCTGTTGAAAACATGGTTAATCTGAGTGCATGTGGGACACCCATGTCCACAAAGAGTAGGTATGTCTGACCAGATCTCACAGGCTTCCTGCTGGGTGGCTGTAGGTGAAGCACAACTGGTGAGGAGGCATCCTGACCAGACAGATGTCTTTGTTAAAATTTTAGAAATTTTCCACACCCACAGACAAATAGCGCATGACCTCACTTATACCTGGAATCTAATGAACAAAATAAATGGATAAGAAAAATCGAATCAGAGATGTGGAAATATGGAGCAGACTGATAGGTGTGGGAAGGGAGGTGGGGAGGGTGAACGGTAGAAGGAAGGAGAAGAGATTAGTCAGAAAACAGGTACGAATGACTCCTGGGCATGGACAATGGAGAGGGGACTGACTATAGGCAAGAGCGGTGGGATGGGTGAAGGGGGGCAAAAGGGAAAAATTAGGACTACTGTAACAAAATAAACAATAAAAAAATAAAAAGACAACCCACAGAATGGGAGAACATATTGCCAATACATCTGGTGTGGGTTAATATCCAAAATTTATAAAGAACTTAACAAAATTCAACACAGACACAAAGAAAAACATATAACACAATTAAAAAATGGGCAAAGGACCTGAATAGACACTTATCCAAAGAAGACATACGAATGGCCAATATACCCATGAAAAGATGCTCAATATCACTAATCGTCAGAGAAATGCAAATTAAAACCACAATGAGATATCATTGCACACCTGTCAGAAAGGCTATCATTAATAAATCGACAAACAACAAGTGCTGGCAAGGACGTGGAGAAAGTGGAAAACGTCTGCACTGTCAGTAGGAATGCAGACTGGTGCAGCCATTGTGGAAAGCAGTATGCAGATAGATCACAAAGTTAAAAATGGATCTGCCTTTTGACCCAAAGATCTTACTTCTGGGAATACATCTGAAGGAAACTAAATCACTAATTCAAAAGAACATAGCACCCCTATATTCATTGCAGCATTATTTTCAATTGCCAACATATGGAAGCAGCCCGTGTCCATTAGTAGATGAGTGGATAAAACAACTATGAGACATTTACCCAATAGAATACTACTCAGCCATAAAAAAGAAAATTTTACTCTTTATAACAGTGTGAATGGACCTGGAGAATATTACACTAAGTGAAATAAGCCAGGTGAAGAAAGACAAATACCATATGATTTCATTCATGTGTGGAATCGAATGAACCAACTGAACTAACAAGGGAAATGGGGACAGACTCATAGGTGGAGAACAGATGACAGCTTGGGGGAGAGGGTAAGGGGCGGAGGGATTAGGCAAAAAGGAAACAGGATTCATGGACATGGACAACAGTGTGGTGATTGATGGGGGGAGGGGGGCATATGGGAGCTAAGCGGTAATGGAAAAATACAATAAAGGTTAAATATGAATAAATAAATAAATAGTCAATATGTTTGTTCTTGTTCCTCATCTTGCCCATTGAATTCACTCATAAAGATTAGGAGGCTTATTGGAGAGATCAAATAAAACAATTGAGGAGACAAAGTTTTAAAATTGAAAAAAAATGTATTTAAATTTTTTTACTATTGCTCATTAGTTCTATGCCTCATGGCTAAGGAACTCTAATTTTACAATAGCATTTAAAATACAAAATGAATTTAAAAAATAATATTCAAATTTAACATGCCATGATTTTATTCATAACGTTTAAAGTCATTCTTACAATAAAAATCACTTTTGTGTGTGTGTGTGCTCTGTAAATGCAGTTGGCACTGTGGGATTTAAAATGAATCAATCTTTCTTTCCCTGGTGGCATTGAAAATCTGACTGGAAAAACCAAACAGAAGTTCAATAGGTTGATCATGAAATCAGCATGCACAATCTTTCTTTTCAAAGTATCTGTACTTAAAATTTGCAGGAGAGAAATCCAAGAGATGGGGAGATAAAGGCCTTTGCTCTCCATGAGGCTAATCTGTGCAATGTTTGGCATGCTTTTGTCTTATGAGCATATTTATCACTCCTTTGTGTCTCCGATCTTTTTAAGTCAGCTCATCTGTATGTTGTAAAGTAACTTTGAACTAAACTCACATTATCTCTCTCTCTCTGTCTTCCCACATGTATTTCATTTCCTTTAACCACTGGTTTTGAAATCCACTGGCCTGAAGTTTTCAGGTGTTGGGAGAGCTTCCCATACATACTCTCTAACTTGTCTTTTAGTCAGGGGTATGCCCTCCATGTCTTGAACAGTGACTGGTGGTTAATGCAAGTTAAAAGATCTCTCTCAGAAACACCCAGTTCTTTGCAACAATGTATTCATCATCCTTTTCACATATAAGCTTTATAAACCTGTGCATCTTTCTCACTGTGTCTTTACTACTCCCTTTCCTTTTGTTGCAGAAGATGAGAAGTGAGTTTACTGGGTCCAGGCAAGAGTAGAATGAAAGGCAGTAAGAGGGCAGAAGGGAGGCAGAGAGAAAGGAGTGCAAAAATATACACAGAGGGTCATATATATACAATTCCTAGGATGTTGCAAACCTTTGATCTGTTTCCAAGACGTCTGGGTGATATCAGTAAACAAACAACAACATCAGGAAAAATTGCCTCCTGCCCCTTTAATACAAAGATTGACCAATACAGAGATGAGTCCAAGCTGGGAGACTTTTAGAAACTTTTAAACTTTCAAACTTTTTGCACTGTTTCATGGCCACTGGGGATAGTTAACAGATTAGCTCTCATCATTTCTTTTTTCATTTAAAAACAATCCTTCTTCAAAGGCAGAAATAATTTTTTTATGATGCTAGTACCTGGCACATAGTAGGCTTTTAATAAATGCTTGTTTGCTAAAGTGAATGAGTCAACTTTCTCTTTTCACATAAAATGTATTGATAATTACCACAGAAAGAACTGAAACCATTATCTAGAAAGCAGGCTCTCTTTCCAAACATTGTAAACATAGAAACCTTATATTATTTCCTAGATACTGAAGAACTTGTGTAATAATCATATATCAATATTTTTAAATTTATATCAAGGGCAAAAATAAATATTGATATCTCAAATAAAATGGGAAATAAATAAGCATCTCAAAATCAGAGTTGAAGAGAAAAGGAAAATGAAGTCAGCAGGAAGGCCAAGGGAAAAAAAATCTCCTGTTTCTAGATAAATATTAAGTAACCTTATTCTGTACATCTTCCATACTAATTAATTTGGCAAATAAATATAAACCAACTTGTCATACTTTTAATTTCTGTGTCTTTTATTCCTACCCAACTTTTCATATATTTAGTATTCTCTCTTCAACTTGATTAGAAGCTCCTGAAAGCAGAGAACACTATGTTTTATCACATAGCACTTTCTCATGCAGTGCGTATGTGTGTGTGTGTGTTTCTGTGTATGTGAGACTCTCCCATTTTTCTAATCACACTTTGGGAAAGGTGACTGTAAGGAAGAAGAGTGAAGCCCAAATACTGCAAGGTAAATCTTCAGGTGGTATAATCACCCATACGAATTAATGGTATCTACCTGTATATTCATATTTATAGTGCTTTCTGCTGTTTTTGATTTTGTTTTGCTTTGTTTTGTTTTTCTTGCCTGGGTATTTATTGATAAGGGTCCTCAGTGTCACTGGGCCAGCAATGACACAAGGTCTGCAACTCTGTTTGCTGCAGGAGTGTCTCTGTCTGCACATCCAGGCAGTAGGCCATCTTCCCCTGGTCCTGTGTGAGCTTCAGTGTGTGGCAGTCTGAGCAACGGGTGGCCCTGCACAGGCCTGGGTGCCCAGCAGTGCCATACTCAGCAGCAGCAGCCATGGCTTTGGGGGAATCTGCACTTGGCAGGGGTGCCATGGTCGAGGTAGCCAGCCACCTATGGTCAGGGACTCCAAGACAGCAGCACAGGCAGCTTGGGAAGACCTAACGCTATCAGGGGTGCCCAACATTTTGATGTCTCTGGGCCACGCAAGGAAGAATTGTCTTGGGCTACACATTAAATACACTGTGACACGTAATCACAAAATGATCTCATAATGTTTTAAGTAAATTTATGATTGTGTGTTGGGCCACATTCATAGCCATCTGGAGCTACATGCAGCCCATAGGCCCAGGCTGAACACCCCTTGCTTAACTAGTTGCAGGTAATGGGCCTTTTATAGAAACCTGTCCACTTGTAGGTGGGGCGTATCTATCTATCCACAAATGATTGGTTGTGTCTGACTTTAGAGAATTATTTAGTGGTATTCCAAATTACCATAGTATTAACATACTTTGAAAGATGGCTCTAATACATTTCAAACCAGCCTATGAACTGGGTCTTTCTTATTGACAACGGAGCATAGATTACTTTTTGGATTTGGACACCAGCTTTGATTCTAAAGGCCAAGGCTGCTGAAATTAAAGTTTGCTTAGCGTCCAGTGTTTCCTCTTGAATTCATCGTTATTGCGTCTCACAGTAACTGAGTAATCATATCGTTTCTACTGTTTCTTATCTAAACTGTACCTCTTTGTATGCATTTAATGTTGAAAGGAGAAGGAAGACGTAGCCCATAATAGAAAATTAAAATCTTATTAGAAGAGCAAGCACATACCAATAATTCAGATGAGTTAAAAACATTCTACTCTCCTCCTGAGTCACGTGTAAGTTCGCCTACGTCCTGTTCGCATGGGCACAGGGCGTTTCTACTGCGCGTGGCGTCCCTCACAATTTGCCACTTCCTCTTGCCCAGACCTGTATGTTTCCATTTCTTTTTTTCTTCTCAACCTAAAGCCATCTTTTAATTTCATCTGTTTTTTCTCTCAATCAGAGAGAAGTGTCAGGACAAAGGAGAGTAGGCTTTCAGGATCCGGTCTCAAATGACAGACAGCCTCTGTGAGGTCATCTTTTTTATTGCTAACCTGGTCTCTGAGCACAACTTTGGAGATTATTTTCCTTTAAAGTGCTTTTGCTTCGTTTTTATGTCTCTACAAAAGACTTCCCTTTTATTATCCTAGTTTGACATTTGTTACACCCCCCAAAAAAGAGCTATTGGTGGAAGGAAACCGAATTTTGCTATAGAGCATTAAATGATACTATCATATTGTCTGCTTCCTGGGTCTAGATCTACCACTTTTTATTTCGTTTTATTTCTATTTTGTTTTATTTCAATGTAACTTTTCCTGTGGTCATTCAGTTTAGTAAATCATTGGTTGAACTTTGCAATTTACTTTCCAGGTTGCATCAACCCATGAATGGAAAGCAAAAATTAATGTTTACTCTGATAACTATTTATAGAAAGGCTCAGAGCTTTACAAGATAAAGTAGCCATAATAATGATAATTGCAATAATAATGACAATGAGGATAAACACTTCAGGCACTATTCTAAGTGCTTTACACATTGTAACTCAGTACTCACTACCATATTACAGTGCAGACACTCTTATCTTCATTTTACAAATGAGGAAATTGAGGCATAAAGAGATCAAATAACAATGACACAGAGCTAGCAAGGGGGAGAGTTAAAATTCAAACAGTCTGGCTCTACAGTCTAAGTTTATAACCATCACACTATTAAAAAATATTGTGGGCAATGCAATGCATCTATCACACATATTAGCATATAATCAACTGGTTTCTGAATGGCCTGATTTAATACAGCAAAGAGTTCTGGCATGCTTGAGAGAGAACTGGCTTGTCGATCCCATATATATAAGCTCTAATGTTATCTCTGTTGCTTACATATAGAGTCTATATTTCAAGAACCATATGATTTCATTCATATGTGGAATCTAATGAATAAAATAAACAAAACAGAAACAGATTCAGAGAACAGACTGACAGCTGTAAGAGGGGAAGGGAATTGTGGGGCTGGTTGAAAAGGGTGAAGGAATTAAGCCCCCAAAAGAAAACCCAGCAACAAACAACAACAACAACAACGACAACAACAACAAAACCTGTCACAGACACAGACAACAGTGGGGTGGGTACCAGAGGGAAAGGCGGGTGGAAGGAGGTAGAAGAGGGTAAATGGGGAATAAAGGGTGATGGCAGGAGACTTGACTTGGGGTGGTGAACACACAATACAATACACAGATGATGTGTTATGGAATTGTACACCTGGAGCATATATAATTTTATTAACCAATGTCACCCCAATAAATTCATTTAAAAAAAAAAGGATGCCCTAGGACCTCCCTTGGTTTCTGGAATCCAATGAGTGAAAAAAACCTGTCTGTCTTGCAAAGTCTTTAAGGTTTATTGATTTCATCATGGCCATTAGCATCAAGAAATCAGGCCACCTACGGAGATTGGAAAGTGTACTTCTGTGTCTGGTGTGTTCTATGGAGACCCATTTCAAATACTTTTCAGCTCAATGCACTAGAAGCCATTTGCCATCCAAAATTTTAATTATTAATGTAAAAGTATTTAAGATATGTCCATTTAGGCTGATAAAGTTGCATCTGATAAATAGAATTTTCATAAATATGCTGACACAAACTTAAGAAAATTAATTCAGCTTGCAAATGAACATCATCTATTTTGCTATCGTATTTTTATCAGTCTGTAAAGTGCATTCTCACTTCAGTTTCAACTCTGAATGCAGAACACTGTGAAAATGACAGAATTTTAATGAGAAAGTGAACAACATGCCATCAACACCCTTTTGCCAGCAAAAATGGCACAACACAAAAGCTTTAAATCATGTTCCCTCCACACCTTTGGACATATGTGGTTGTGTGTGAGTCCCCAGTATCAGCTACATCTATCACCAGGTGCAGGTTTGAAACACGAAAGCGCTATTTCACTGGTTGGCATGGCAACAGTGTTCAAATCATCCCTTGATAATGTTCTTTAATTGATTGTATAAATTATTCTGAGATATGTGATTGCAAAATGATGTACTGAGGCTCTTAAGTGCTCAGATCACCCCAGTTACATTTAAAGATGCATCGCATCCCCTGCCTTTACCCAGGAAACTGACCCTCTCTGACTGCTGGAACACTTAGGATGAAGCATAAATATTAAACATTAAGGGAAAGTTTAAAGCAATGGCACAGTTAATTGCTACTCTAAGGGCCTGTTAACCAATTAAAAACCCACAGGCTGAGTACTGTGTCCAGATGTAAAGATATTTTTTTAAATCACAAAAACAAATCAGTCTATTCAAAGATAGCATTATTATCAGAATTGAATTTATGATTGCTTTGGTGAAGAAGCTACAGGCTATTTGGAGATACATGGCATCATCTGTCCTCACTAGCAGGCCTTGGGCTTTTTCTTCTCAGGATTCTTTAAGCACAATTAGTGTAGAATGTGTTGCCAATGTATTGGCTCTCTTATTGCCTCTGTCTCTCAGCTGAATGGCATTCTGTGATTTCTGGCCTCTCCATTCAATTGTGAGCAGCATGGAAGTGATTAACCAGGAAACTATGCTTAAAGCGTCCTATTATTTTAATTTCAAGTCTTTTTGTTTCCCTCCATAAAATAGCCCTTCTAGCATTTCTCCTCTACCCAAAGTCCAATGCAACCTACATGAAAGTAAAGCTAGTGGTTCTCAAAGTGTGGGTCTCAGTCCAGTATTGTCAGCATCACCTGGGAATCATTAGAAATGCAGACTCATTATAAATTCTGGGAGTGAGACCCAGAAATCTGTTTTAACAAACTTTCTAGGATTCTGATGAAGATCATATTTGAGAGCCACTGGAATAGGCTCGTGTTATTTGCATGTTAGAATTACCAGAAGAACTTTTAAAACAATCAAAACATGGAATACCTCTTCTATAGATTCAGATTTAATTGCTTGAGATGGAGCCTTTGCATCTGGAACTTAAAAAAAAATCCCCATGTGATTTTAATGAGTTGAGAAGAAGATTGAGTAACTGGTGTGTAACAGTGACATCAAATGTAAGATCTTTAAATGTTTAGGAAATGGTTACTACCAGACATATTGTTATGTCATTCTCTGGTTTCTCCTTTTTAATACCTACTTTACATTTATTCATTTAGTAGTACTTTCAACATTCACTCACCAAGAGTCTATTGTATGCTGTGTCTGTGATTGGCTTTGGAGATACAATAAGAAATGGTGTTTAAGGTGGGGGCAGAAGTAGACAATGAATAATAAACAAAATAAGGCAATACATGTATAATTATAAATCATGATGGATGCTCTAATGGAAACAAGTTGAATAGAGTGATAAAGAATTGAGGGGATCTACTTGGTGACTAAGGACTGTCTAAAGGGCTAATATTTAAGCTGAAAAACTAAAGAACGGTTGTGAAAACTATGAGAGGTAGGGTCTGGCTGCAGGATGCAGCTGTGTGCTTGGGGACGAGTAGGGGGTGCTCTGTGCAGAGGAAAGAGCATGTATAACACAAGTTGGGCTGAAGGAAAACACTCGATATGGCTGGGAACTGTGAGAAGGTTATTAAGGCTGACAATGGAGTGTTAGGGCAAAACCCACCTGAAGATGGAGAGGAAGTCATGAAGTACAGATTTGATCTAAGATGTAATAAGAAACCATGTAGGAGCCAGTGTACGGCCTGAAGAAGAAGTTAACATGAATAGATGTCCTCAAGTGATTTTAAGTCAGCTGTATCAAGGAATCTTTTTAACAAATCACTTTTCAGCAGATTTCTAGCTGTTTAAACAGATTGCTGCCACTTCGGCTCAGTATTTTGACTCCTACTCTTTCGGGAATTGTTTGCCTTCCTGACTAGAGCAGCTTTGGATGGTATGTGTGCTGCATAAGTTGACTGAATTTAGTACTGAATTTTAGGTAAAGAGTGATGATGAAAATCTTAGGCTAGAGGAATACTTTTCTGGAGGGGCTTGGAGTCTTAGCTTTATTTTCAATTATTAGCAGCAGTAGAAAAATTTTACTGTCTATGTAGCGGGAAGAAACACTGATGTAAGTAATAAGAGCAAGAGAGAAACTTAGAGATTTCTCCGTAAGAACACGCATAAGTTTGTTTTGCTAGATTTCTTTGTGCTGCTGTGTTCTTCTCTAAATTCATGAACTAAGAGTTTAAAATCTTTTACAAAGTCTTTCTGCAAACACATTTGTAAATTACACATATGTCCTGGTTTATTATTGTCACAAGTTGTTACTGTCTTTCAGTTTTAGTGTCTTATAGACGTCAAAACTTCCTTTGGAATGAGTCCCAGTGGAGATGAGACTCTTCTAGCCAAGTCACCTATCAAAAGGCACATCAAACAATCCAGTGATTAAATATTCATTTGCCATACAAGAGATCCAAAATGTTGGAAACAATTAAATTAGACCATATCAACCCTAAAGTCTGTAAAGAAGGGCAATATGAGAAAAACAGTGCACTTTTCAAGTAGTCTTTGAAAATTAGTCTATTAAAATTGTTATAAAGGAATACTCTCTCTGCTGATTAGTAAGAACAACATTTCTTAAAAACACATTACTCAGCAGGATACACATAGGCAGAAAAAGTAAGTGTGGTGGGCAAATTGAAATGGAGACTGGACCTACTGGTTTCTGTAGGTGAAGCCATTGAGGGTTCGATGATCTGTACTCTATCAAACCTCTTATTTTTCAGTTCTTGTTTTAGACCCAGAACGAGAACAAGTTAATTGGCATACTAGTAGAGTTTAGGAGGATTTTTTGTTTCACTCTTTAGAGGTCACAAGAGGGCAAGGACAGGTAAATAAGTGAAGCACAGGGTAGGACAATGAATCAACTGAATGGAATGAGATGTGATGAGCAGTGACTGGGAGAAAGAAGGAGTCTGCTTTTCCCCTTTAGAAACGTGGTTTAAAAGTAGTATTTTTAACTGTTCCCAACTTTCTATAAAAAAAAGCTCTAGAGCTAGTATCACACATAATTTTCCCTGGGGAAAAATCACTTCTTTTTGAAAACAACCTTGAAAAACATTTAAATATATATGCATAGAAAAATAGCATTTTCTCTCTAAAATTACATTTATTGACAAGCATATTGTAGGGGGGGACTGCACTTTGTGTAGACATCTGGAATGAAATGCAGGAATTATCTTTTATATTCCACAAAATAATATACCAAATTATCTCCATTCACACTCCATTTTTAGACTGTACTCAACAGGCACATTGTGTAGGGCTTATCAGCAGTTAGAGAAAAATTGTGAGGAAAGAAAGCCTGCAGTCCACATATGCACAGACACTGAGACTGCTGTGTGATTAGAGCACGCTATGTGAGTACTGATGACACAACGCTACTACATACATCTTTGCATGGACATTTCCACTGGAGTAATTATGAAAAGCATTGTGAGTTCAGAGGGTGAGATATACATCTCAGAGAAGGAAATCAGAAAGAGAAATGAGGACATCATTTATTTAATGACTATTTTCTGAATGTTTACTGTATGTCAAACACTGGTGATATAAGAAGCTTATAGTATATTGGCAGATATAGATGGTAAAGTAATTAGAAAGTAGTGTATTAGCAATAATAAAAATCACTAGTATTTACTGAGCAGTTAATATCATATTAAGAGCTTTTCTATCTTACTTAATTTAAACTTCATGAAAACCTATATTGAGAAATATAGATAGTAAATAGGTAATTATGAAGTAGTATGATAGCAATGATAAAATTGCTAATATTTATTGATCACTTAATACCATATTAAAATCTTTTCTTATTTAATTTGAACTTCACAAAAATTTCAGAAAAGTTTATTATTTCTATTACAATATTTATTACAATTACCATTGCTGCCTGCTCTTTTTGCAGATGAGGGAACTGAGGCCCAAACTGTCTAGATTTGTCCTTAAGCTTACTCAGCTTGGTCAGTGGAAGAGTGGAGATGAGGTACCCCTTTACCTGTCTCCAGAAGGCATGATTTAAGCTATCCCCTATACTGCTTGCCGGGTAGAAGAGCAGGTAAGGAACATGGAGATGGGGCCCTGATCAGGTCTTGCAGAAGAATGAGTTGGGGAATGCTTCCTTGAGAAAATAACTTCCTAGTGACTCCCTATTCTTTTCTCTCCCACTAGGATTTACTTGTCATTTTACCTTTAAGAAAAGTCTAGAGGAAATTTCTGCTGGGCTTCCTACGAGAGGCTGCAAAGCCTGGTGAGAAAGGGCATTGAGGTGGAGCTAGACTGCCTCGTGAGAGCGAGACCTTCCTTCACCCTCAGGAGCTGCGTCACCTTAGGCAAGATTCTGTGAAATGGAGATAAAGAGTTCTGCCTCACAGGTTTATTATGGGAATGGAATTAAGTGAGTTTATCTCTGTAAAACATTTATGCATAGCACACACTACATAAGTATTAAGTAAATAAATTTCCAAAGGCTACAATACCAAATAGATCTACAGAGATTCTTTGGTAGAGTTGATCACAAATGGCTTTGCTTAAGAATGCCTCCTCATTCCCAAACTTATCTCAAGTGGAATTTGGAGGTTCTTGGTGGCTGCCAGGGAGGAAGGTCTCGGAGTGAGAAGGTTGGAGGTTTGGTTGTGAGTTTTATGGAAAGAGCCTGTTACTGGCATTCTTGGATTCAAATCCTGGCTCTGATTCCTAGGTCTTGGACAAATCATTTCATAACTTTATTTATGACTTTTATTGGTGAAATGATAAGCACAACAACTCCAATAATTAAATGATTTTTTTATGACAAAGTTTGACATAAACTAGGAACTAAAATGGCAACTTAGTAGCAGAGCATTTTAGGAAAAATCATTTTATCTCTGTGTTTCATTTTCTCAATATGTGCATCAAAATTAACGGGAGTTATACTATGTACATACATAGTATTAAAGTAGCTAAGCAAGTAATTTTGATTTGAGGTAAGAAAAAGAAAGAAGTGGGACAGAAATGAAAGTCCACAAATTGCTGTGCCTCTGATTGTTTATCAAATATAATAGTTGACTTATTTTTAGGGGTTATGTGTACTGATGAGAGAAAAATTTAGATGACTCTGGAGGCCAATTTTCTCTTTCACAGTAGCTTCTCAGAAAGCTGGTTTCGAGGGACTGAGAGTTTGCAAAGACAGCAAGGCCTTCCGCTGATGTCAGCATACGGGCAGACAAGGGTCTTCCTAGGGCCCTTGTGTGTGGACTGTGGTCTTATGTAGATATAACTTGTAGCATTATTTCTGGTCCTAGACATTCCTTGAAATATTTTTTGATACTCAAAGAAACTAGCTCTCCTTAGCCCCACTTAGGCTAACCTGTAATTTTTATAGACCTTGACTTGGGGACAGGGCTCATTCTCTCTTGGTGCGCTAGCTGGGCAGGGCTCTCTCTCCTGGAATCTTGTCTGTGGTTTCAGGTGACTACCTAGGCCCAGACTATGCTGTAAAACAATGACAATGCAAAGCATACATTTTTTTTTGCCCCAATAAATCCTATATTATATTTGCACTCTGTGGCACTATTGATGTATATTCATGGTCCTCTTGGATAACATGTACCAAAAACATGTGTCTTTAAATCATACTTTGAGCTGCAAGATGTTCCCACAATAAGTGGCATGAGAGCCTTAGACCAACCTCTGGTGAACAGTCTCAGTGAAAGAGTCTGTGGGTAGACTGCCCCAAACTTTGTTATTTCAATGATCTATTGCCCTCCCTCCACACCCTGTCTGCTTCTTTTCTAGTTGCTACATTTAATTCTTGATTCATGTAAGTTAAATGCACATATGATTTACTGTCCAATTTATTTTATGAAGGGTATTGCTGATGTCAGGGAAAGAACACATCCCACACTTGGGAAGATGTGGACAAGAAATGAGTAATGTACTGTTGCTAGAAGCCAGGGGGATGGCAGTGGTGGTGGTGATAACTGGTGGAGGACAGTTATGGACAGTGAAGTGTCAGGTTAACAAGTATCCAAGACAAAGACACCTTTCAGAGAGGACTGCATTGGGCAGGAATGTGCCTGTAGTGGTGCCTCTGACGTTCAGGTATTGACTGGGTACAGCCTACAGGAAGTGTGGTATTGGCATACATGTGGGGGTGAATACTGTAGGACAGCCCCTGGACCTGCCAGGCAATCATGCTCCACACAGCAGGAGGTCTGAATAGTGTCTTTCCACGACAACTGCAGCCATAAGAAGACCCTACATGATCTAGTCTTTTGGTTTCTTCTGTGCTGTATCACCAACCACTGTCCTAGCTTATCTGCTTCTGTAATGCTGGCCTCCTGACTACCTTTTGAATACACTGAATATTCTCCTGCCTTACCACCTTTGCATTGGCTAATTCACCTGCCTGGAAAATTCTTACCACATTGTATCTGTATGGTTTGCTCCTTCCACTCAAGAGTTCCTTTATCAGAGTTGCCATCTCTTACCCCTCTATCCAAAATAGCATGTTGCCTACTCGATCACACTCCATGTTCCTCTCCTTTATTTTTCTGTATTGTGCTTACTTTATATTTAATTCTGGTTATCCCCATTAGAATGTAAGCTTTATGAGAGCAGACATTATTTTCTTTTATTAGTAAATGGCATGCATCTAAGTAGGTGTCTATCACATAATAAGTGCTGCAAATATTTGCTCAATAAATGTTTATTTGTGTTTTAATCAACCCACACAATCTTGTCATTATAAATAGTACCCTTGTATATAAGGAGGGAGATCTTTGAGACACATGCCAGTAAGAATTACTTTTGTAATCAGCTGAGGATGCTCTACCACAGAGATGACAAAGTTTTTCACCACTTTTTTATTTTCATAACACAAATGAGTAGGGAAAACTACTTGTTTAACTTTTAGTAGACTCTATTTTTTTTACAAAGTCTTAGACCCAGATGGGCTTTTCTAACAATACAGCATACTTTAGCTTCTAAATTAATATGAAGTCTTATGTTTAGGCTTCAGCATCATTGTGCCATGTTTTACTCATCATTGTGTTATTCACTGAATGCCCTAACTCCTCCTACCATCATTTCTACCTCCCAGTATTTCATTTTTCATTTTTTATGGAAAAATCATTTTACATCTTGACTACATGTTTGACTCCCTTGGATTACTACTTCTCCACAGGGTTCAAGGACTCCACAAATCAGTATCTTGTACTATTTTAGTGATCACGTGAAATGCAATCCATTCTTCCTGATTATACAGTCGATGTTAAATGGAACTCTTTTGATTCACCACTGGGTACCTCTCTGATACACACAGTCTGTTGCTGTTTATCATTATTTCTTGTTTATATTCCTTTCATCCATTTTCCATTTGTGTGATTGTGTTTGTGTGCAGGTCAATTTTACTTCAATTTTAAAGTAAGATTTCATGAGATCCAATTGAGTATTTTTCTAATGCTTAAATATACAGTATCTACTATATGATTCCCTTTGTGCTCTAATTTTGTAATAAAACTGAAAGGAAATCAATCAAGTTCTTCTGGCATAGGCTGGTTGTTTATAGCTCATGCTGTTTATTGCTTATTCTGTGTTCCTCTGGATTTTATAAAAATATATTTTCAGTATGTTTCCACTGTTTTCGGTAGATTATTACTAAACTTTGATCACACATTTTTTTCCTTCAGGAAATCAATGCTATATTTACATTTTCATATTTCTTTGTTATATCTCAATTATTTCTGATTTTAAAATGACTTTTACCATGAAATAATTAATCAGTTTTCTTAAGAAAAGTATGTGTATCCACACTATTAATTACTTATAATATCTGAAGTTTTCTAAGTAATTTTATTCATAAAAATATAATATCACATAAGCATTCTCTTAGAAGACAATTCTCTGTTTTATAAAGTACAGGCAGGAGGATGGTTATGAACCATGTTTTTAAATTATGGAAGTTTATTAGTTTTATTATGAATAAAAGACTTAGAGGTGGTCCATGTATCAGTTTCCTAGGCTGTTGTACCAAAGTACCACATATATTGGGTCTTAAAGCAATAGAAATTTATTCTCTCATAGTTCTGGGGGCCCACGGTTCCAAGGTGTTTTCAGGACCAGGGTCTCTCTGAAGTCTCCAGGAAAGAATCTTTTCTTGCCTCTTTCTAATTTCTGGTAGCTGCTGGCAATCCTTAGACTGCAGCTGCCTCTGTTTACTCTATGCTTCTATTATCCTGTGCTTTCCTCTGCAGCCACCTATTAAAATATCCCCCTCATTTCTCATTGGATTTTAAGGCTCACCCTAATTCAGTATGACCTTATCTGAAGTTGATTACATTTGCAAAGACCCTGTTTTCTAATTAAAGTCACATTCATAGGTATCAGGGGTTAGGACTTAAACATATCTTTTTGGAGGACACGATTTGATTTCACTCATTAAAGCCAAGTTCCCAAACTTCTGAATTTTTGGCCAGTCATTGCACTGAAAATATGCCAGGCAGTTTATCTTAGTCTATTGGGGGTGATATAACAAAATATCATTAACTGGGTGACTTAGACAACAAACATGTATTCCTCATAGTCCTGGAGACAGAGAAGGCTGAGGTCAAGGCACTGGAAGATTCATAGGGGTGTAGGATTCCAACATGTACATTTTGTGGACACAGTCATTCAGTTCATAACAAGGATAATCTGGCCAGTGGTTCTCAGTCTTTGGTTGTCTCCTATTCTGGTGACTCAGAGAGTCATTTGAGCTATTCTCTTGCTCAGACTACAGGCAGGCCCAGTGTCTCATCCATTTTTATTTTTATTTTTTCCACTCCCATCCTAGGTCTAAAAGAGATTGAGAGATACAGTCCAAAGAGGCAACATATCCCCCAAATGGCAGAGAGAGAGAGAGAGAGAGAGAGAGAGAGATTTCTTAAAAGTAAACTACATACTGAACCAAGATCTTATAACTTATTTGATTCTTTGGTTCCCTTATCATGGCTAATTATGGGCTGGATTTCTTTCAGAGGGATTATCGGGAAGAACTGAGCGCTTGGCAGAGGTCTGAATGCTTCAAATAAATAATGCAGATTTATACTCTTTTAAAGATTAAAAACATTTTTAGAATCCTATTTGATTTCTTTAAAAAATGTCCTGTTATAAAATAATCCTGGATGGAGATTTTACTTTTATAATGAAAAATATAGGTAGTTCAAACTAAATGTCAGCCTCAGGCTTGATGAAGAAACACTAAAACAATTTCCATCCATATTAAGAACAAGGAAAGATGCTTACAAAAGCCAGAAGAGTTGGACAGAGCAGGGCTTTGGAGAAGGTTGATGAGCCCTGTAATTATGGGTGTGTGATGGGGTATCAAGGCATTCTACTTGTGGATGCACAAGTGTGTGCTGCAGAAGGGGGCCACAGCTGAGAGAGAGCCATTCACATGATAGCTCCTCAGATTTGTGTATTTGATAATGCAGTCTTCTAGAGATAGCAAGAAGCCATCTTGTTCCAGCCAAGTCAGGATATTATGACAATTTTATGACATGTGAAAGGGAACTGTCTTAAGAAAGAGAGCCTCATTCTAACTTTCTCAAAGGTACAAAAGGGGCAGTAGCGACTCTGAAAGAAGCATCAAAAGAGGGCTCAGTCCAGCCCATTCACTAGGTCATGAACCGAGGAGTGGGGCAGAACATACATTGCCATGAGAGGGGGTTCTGTATGTAGTCTGGGTTGGTGATCAACAATATCAGTTTCCTCCCTGAGGTCTGGTGAGGGTCATCCATTGACAGCTGCTTATCAACTGACTGCATCATCTGGCAGAAGCGAGGCCTGCTCAGGCTCTGAGATTTATTAATATCTACCTCTTTGCCTGACTAGTATATTCAGGTCCTCTTTAATTGATACTGGAAAGATGATGGTGTGGGAAGAAAACCTCCTAGCACCTGTTACCAGGTAAGATATGTATGTGTGTACATATAGTGTACAATGATACATATAGTTTGACAAATACAAGCAACCATTAGTGTATGGTATCTTTACATACATGCAACTTTAGGTAAGTATGTAGAAATATACTCAAGGTATAAAATTCTCTAGGACAAAGTCAGGTTCTTCAAAAGAACATAATTACTTTGCTTAGAAATAGAAGAAACAAAATAACTGTATGTGATCACCAGAATAAAAGCATGAAAATCGAATTAGACTGAAATAAAGATGAACATAATTACTGAGCACACAAATTCCCATTTTTTAGATCAAAATGGGTTTATTGTCTGCATCCTCAATTCCTATGGCTTGTCAAATTTCTGTACGAATGCCTGATTGACACTATGCCGGGATGAGGAGGAGGTTTCTCTTGTCATCACAGGGAAGAAGAGGTATTTCTGGAGCTCTGAATCTCCTGGAGATACCTGGAGCCAGTCCATAGGAAAACACTTTCTCAGCTTCTACAGCGATCTGAGTCTCTGCTAACACGTGCTACGACTATTGTAGATAATGCTGCAGTGAACATAGGGATGCATATATTATTGAATTAATGCTTTGGGTTTCTTCAGATATATTCCCAGAAGTGGAATTGCTGGGTCATAAAGCAATTCCATTTTTTAATTTTTAAAGGAGACTCCACATTGTTTTCTCTGGTGGCTGCACCAATCTGCATTCTCCCCAAAAGTACACTGGGGCTCCCTCTTCACATCCTCTCCAAAACTTGTTTGTCAGCTTACTGACAACAGCCATTCTCAAAGACGTGAAGTGGTATCTCATTGTGCTTTTCATTTGCATTTATATGATAATTAGTGATATTGGGCATCTTTTCATGTATGTATTGGCTATCTGTATGTCTTCCTTGGAGAAGTGTCTATTTTGCTCACTTTTTAATTGGGTTGTTTTTCTGATGTTAAGTTGTCTGAGTTCTTTATAAATTTTGAACATTAACCCCTTATCAGACATATAATTATAAAATATGTTCTTTCATTTAGTACCTTGTATTTTCAGTTTGTTAATCCAGCAATTTCACTTCTGGGAATATAACCGAAGGCGGGGGCAGTAACTCAAAAAGGTATCTGTACCTCTATGTTCACATTATTTACATAAAAATAATCTAAGTGTCCACTGATGAACACATGGAAAAATAAGTTGTGAAGTATATATGTATGTGCATATATAATAGTATATTATTCAGCCATAAAAAATGAGGAAATCCTACCATTTGTGACATGATTTGACCATGAAGGTATTATGCTAAGTGAAATAAGTCAGACATAGAAAGACAAATATTGTATGATCTTAGACTCATAGAAAAAGAGATCAGATTTGTGGTTACCAGAGCCACATAGTTTGGGGAGGGGCGATTGGAGGGAAATGGTCAGAAGGCATACTTGCAGTTATAAGATATATAAATACTAGGAATGTAATGTACAACATGAAAACTCTAGTTGACACTGCTGTATGATATACAGGAAAGTTATTAAGAGAATAGATCCTAAGAGTTCTTATCATAGGGACAAATTATTTTCTTTTTATTGTATTTATATGAGATAATGGATGTTAACTCAACATACTTTACCAGTTATTTCACAATATATGTAAGTCAAGCCATCATGCTGTGCAGCTTAAGTTATATAGAACTGTATGTCAATTATTCCTCAGACCTCTAAATGGGACTAAAGAGTAGGGTGGAACACTGGAGAATTGGAGAAACAGAGGTATTTAGAAAGTAAAGGGAAGGCAAGCACCTAGGGCAAATCCTGTGAGAAACGGTATTGGCAGTAGGTCAGGGAACGTTTAATAGATGCTTGGGTGTAGAGCACCCCAGAGAAGTAAGGCAGGTGGGAAGAAAATTCAACAGACCTGAGTTGGAAGAGGGGAATACACATTATTTCTCAAGACAGTCAAGCTGCTGCCCACTTGTAAAACACAAATAAAGTTAGTATTTGTATTTTGTGCCCAACATGGAATGTTTACAATTCTTAGCTATTATTAGTATTAGTAGTAGTAGGTTAAAAAATAAAAGTAATTGTCCCCTTCTTTTCTCCTCATGGTGTAGTTGCAATTTATATTCAGATTCACTCCCTAAACTATTCACTGGGGGCTAGAAACCTGTTTTATTCTTGATCCTTGGATATGAAAGATCAATACATGCCTGGCTATACTAGGCTGTCAATTACATTTATGGAATACATATAAATGAATGAGTGAAAAAATGATACGTGAATGAATGTAAAAAGGGAAGAAGGAAAAAATATATAAGTTGACCTATTCTAGGCCAGTATTTCCAATACTCCATCTGAGGAAATGTTTAGCTAGATGATACAATTTAACTAAAATGAGAGAAAGCACGTTTAGTAACAGCACTAGATTGGGATCAGAAAAATTATGCCTATGTGCCCTCAAGGACTTTATATTATAAAATGAAATAAAAGTTCAGTGTAAAACCTTTTTTTATGTAACAGACTAAGTTGTACTTTGGATAGGATCCCGTTTCCTATTCACAGTATAGATAACATCTATCTTAAAAAAATAAAAAAAAGCAAACTTGGCATATGTCTCCCCTGACATTTTATTATAGCATCTTTTAAAACTGGATTGTATAAAAAAGAATACTTTAAGTACACTCTCCTTTCTTAAACACTAGAAAAAATGCAAGTAGTTTCTGCGGGTAGACATTAGTCTTCACCAAGATTCTTGGATCTTTTTCTCAAAACATACCCCCTTGGAATTAAGTGTGTCATATGATTTGCTTTGGTCAATGAAATCGAGTGGAAGTGATGGAGATTAGTTCTAGGCCAAAGTATGTAACAGTCGGCAGGCATACCCAGCATGCTCTCCTCACTGCCGTGGTAGCTTCGGAAGCATCATGTTGAAAAGATGGTGCCATAAGAGGATGGAGCTATCATTCTGTGTCCCCGAAAATTTCTGGTGACACCTCACCCTGCTCACCCCTATTGGACATAGAGTGAATGAGAAATAAATGTTTTAAACCACTGAGATTCTTGTGGCTGATTTTACCACACTGTAAGCTGCATATGCTGGCTGACAAAGTCCTTATATTTAAATTTTTTTTTCATAATTTTGTGATTGTTACAGAAAATTTACTATATGATTATGTTATTGCCTTTATATAGATAAATTTAAAATCCATTATAAACTAAAAGGTTTATAGATCTTTCCTTTCATGGCTGAAATATTAAAGCTGAATTTTATACTTTGTTTTGTTTTCTCTATTCCATCAACACTAACAGTGTCTCTGCATTTTTAGTAGGCCTAAGGGAAATTATCGATGGTTCTGCTTTTACCATTTTGTCTTCTTGAGGAAGGTGATTTGTTTTTATTTCATATTTATTGGCTCTAGGTTCAACATTGAGAAAAGGATATGAAGATCTATTACATGTGACTAAAAAACACTTGCTTTATTCCAGTAGGAAAGTAGAAAGTCAATTCAATATGTTTGTTTTTAAAGGTTGAAGTCAAGGAAAAATGATAAGAACACCTAACCTGTTTACCAGTCATATTATTCTTTATTCCCATAAAGTCTTCTTTTAAATGCTCATCTTACATGCACATGTGTCATGTTTTTCCCCCATGCTGTCTCACGCACATCCTGCAATCCCCTGTGAGCTATCAGCCTCACAGAATAGCCTTTTAAGATTTTTCTGTATCTATTTACTGCATATACTGTAGTTGTGTATGTGTTTATTTTGCTAGTTGTATGTGTTCAGGCAGGAGTTCAAATATGTGATTCTCATTCCTGCTTTCCAAGAGAATTCTCCTGAGGGAAGAAAAACAATGTACATGTCTCTCTTATTTGGCTAAACCAGAAACTATCCTCGATTTTAGACACAAGGAAATACGTTCCATACAATGTAAGAGCAAAGAACTACCTTTGTTTCTCTTCCAGCTATTTTGAATCTGACACACTTTGATTAAGAGAAAATGCCGCAGCAGAGCATTAACTCCAATACCGAGGGGTCTTCCCTGCTCCAATTAGCAGGCAGAAGGGAGGGCACACTCGCAGACAAGAGAAATTTCTTAGCAGAGGAATGATGGGGTCACGGTCTTACTCTGTGTCTGAGAATCACTGATAAATATTTTCATGTTGAGACTCAGTTAAAATAATATACATGCCATTGAAGGCAGGAAATGCTTTAAATGTTTTAAGTGGAAAATGAAACAGTTTAAAAACCAGCTTAGGAAAAAATGATGTGACTCAGAGAAAATATTCAACTGGAAGTCAGAGCTCTAACAAGGTTTCCCGGGCCCATACGTGCATGAAGTTCGTAAAAATGTCCTCGCCAACCAATTATGATTACTCTCTGCCTTTAATTACTTTTCAACTCATGTGGAACTCAAGATATTATCACCCTCTGCTTTGCTGAGGTAGGCAGTTGAGCAATACAGTATAGGGCAAAAAGGGAACAAAAAAAAATCAGAATGATGAATAGAGAATGCTGTTTGAAAAAAACTTTAAAATTTTTGATATGGTCTTTGTTGGACATTTCCCCCCCTTATCTGCTTGTATTTTCACTTTTGAGTTGATAACTCCCAGACTGAGTTGAAACACAGTGATGTTTCTGTCATTCTCTTTGGAGTTCATTGTGACTTTTTTTTAATCGTCAGCAGAAATAGAGGGAGACAATTAAATGGAAGCTGCAGAACTTGGGAGTGTGATAACAATACAAATGGATTTTCTCTAACAGAGAAGAACAGCTGTCTCCATTATTTGAATGCTTCACCTTTCTCCATTCTATTAATTGGGTCTTTGATCACAAGCTGAGGTGGAGAGGCCCTGATAAGGAATAGGTTATTAGTAAAGTAGCCTAAAGGAATGAATTGGGCCCGGTACTTGCTGCAGAAGATGAGATAAACTCATAATGCCTGTGTATGTGAGTGGTGGGGAGTGATAGGGCCTTCGACTGCCCTGAACTGCTTGCAAAGGGAGAAGACTAATACTCTAGTGCTATGATAGCTAATGCAGGATATAAATTTAGCTCCCGGGAATGGAATAGGATAAAAATTCCATAAAGAGTTTTCTGTAAATGGCTTACACTTTTATATCAAACTGTGACAGTGTAGTCACTTACAAAAATAAAGCAGTTTCTTGATCTCACTATATGTTGAACACAACTAGAGCCTTTCATATAAGAAAGAGGAAAAATGACTGCTAAATTTGTTCACCGAGATGTTAATAGGAGCACCCTTTGAAGTGCAGTGAAGCTAAATTGGAGGAATTAAATTTGATTAAATCTAAGCCTGTTTATTTTTCAGTTCTACAGAGTGTGTGTTGAGTGATTTGTAATACTTCATTGGAAATCTTCAGAAACTTGCTATCATGTAATCCCTTTTTTTTTTTTTTTTTTGCTGCAGAATATGACCACAGGGGACAAGGCCATATTGGTTTGTTGTTAATGTACTGGAAAGAGGTACTATGGAGAAAACAGTTAATATTAAATTACGAACACAAGGTTATCTTTCTGCCACACATGCTCCACTGCCCCTAGGCAGGGGTAATCTGTTAATAGCTTTCAGCCAAAATGACACCATTAAGGAACTGAAGCTACACATCTTTTGCAAGCTGAATGATGTATAAAGCTGGTTTTCTATCATCCTAGATGCAATAAATTATACATGCTGCTAAAAATTGATACAAGACAAAAGTTTGATAGTACCAGCACACCAGCAGAAATGGAAGGCCAGCCTGGCAGGAAAAGACATGAAGCTGTGAATACTGCCACCAGGATGTTTTTATTTGTGCTGTGTTCTTTACCCCCTGCTGATTTCTCAGGCTTTGGGGGCTATCGTGGCAAATGTGTTATAGTGACACTTTCACAGTAGAGAGTGAAGAGTAACTGAGTGAGAGAGAAACGGGGAAAGGTTTGGGTGTCAGGTCTATTTTGAATGAATCATTGCACTTGAGTTTCAGATTCTGATTATCAATGCCTGAATATGAAGTGTAAGACATTATAAGTGGCTTGCATTGAGAGTCGTCTGATTGGCATGTGGTACATTAGGAACCATAACGTACTCACATTAAATGCCCTTCATATTATCATTTCCATCAACGTGCAATATTAATCGCTGGGGAAAGAGTTCAAGATTTTTTCTCTTGATAGTATTTCCTATTTTAAATTAATGCAAATGATTAATAGACTTAATAAAAACTGACCATCTATTTGCTCTAGCAGAGTTTCTTACTGTCTCAGGCAAAAAATAATTCTAAAATGCAGTGGTAATACCAGTGAGACAAAGTAATATATCAAATCAACACATTAAATTTGCACCCTGTTCTCCAGCATGCTGCTAGACACTAGAGATGTATAAAGATAAAAATACCTTCTTTAAAGTCTCTCAATCTAGTGAGGACTCGGATAACTGGAATAAAATGTTGTAATGATGGAGGTGTGTCTGAGGCAAGGACTACTTGCAGGAAGGAAACCCCATGTCTTCCAGAAAAGTCAAGGTTGGCTTCATAGAGAAAGCAACCAGCACAAAGAGGAAATACACATAATCAATAAGCCCAACCACAGTCCTCATCATAGCTTATAAAGGGCAGCGCTTGCAATATATACATAAACAGATAGCTATAGTTATAGCACAGAATTCAAGGCCAACTGAGGAGAGCATGTGAGATGTTTCTAGAAGCCCAGAAGTGAGACAATTCCAATCGAACTAGGGTAATCATGCAGCAGATATTTTATTGGGATCCAGGGCAGCATCCCCAGCCCCTTTCTCTCATTCTTTACTCCAAATTACTCACCAATTCCTGCATGTTCTCTATACTAGATATCTGTCAGTCATTCTATGTCAGTGCACCTTTATGAACACAGCTATAGAGAACCTAAAAATTTGACCTGTGTCACTACCGCAGCTTCTTCATGGCTCTCTCCACCTCAGCTTTCGCCGCCTCCAATCCCTCTTCTGGGAAGAGGCAGAGCTGTGTTTCTAAAACAAACATGGAACTGTGACTCCCAGTTTAAATCCTGAGCTGTGGATGCTCTGAGGGAAAGGCCAAATTCCTCAGTCTGGTGTCTCAGCTCAGTGTGCCTTGGCCCACCCTTTTGAGACTCGAATCTTTGTCACTCTAACTACCTTTCCCTGATCTTGGGTTCCATATACTGCCAATAGCCTCAGTTTTTAAGTTTGTCGACTCGTATCTGCTCCTGAACATTCAAGTATTGGTTGCCTTTGCTTATTACATTTTCCCCCATACTTACCACGTCATTCCTTACCTTTTTTTATAGCTATTTCGAATTGATCATTCAAATGCTGGAATTTTCCTGACAATGAAAGGTCAAGGTCAAACGAAGTGCTCTTGCCTCTGCTCCGAAGCAGTCTGTGTTCCCTCTGTCTTCCATCTGTAATGCCCCTGAGAGTGTGTATCCTGCGGGAGTAAGGTCTGTGACTTTTTTGTCCACTTCACGTCTCCATTTCTCAGCACCATGACTGGCACACTGAGCCATAAATATTTGTTGAACGTCAAATAAATGAGCTGGAGAAACAGCGACCTGGAGAAATGATTGGGAATTACTTCAGAAAGACATCAGCAGTAAAGGGACTGTGTTGAAATCATTCTAATCCTTGGAGACATTTATCACCGACTGAGCTAGGGAGACCCGGTGTCAGACTCGCTGCGAGCTGAGTAAAGAGGAAAGAGCAGGGCGGATTTTCCAACCCCAGTGCGTTGACAGGAAATAAGTGTTTATTGGAAAAGGAGAAAGAAAAGATTGCGCAGTAAAGCTTAAATGGCTGGCTATTTCCTTTTGTGCTAAGTTTTCCAAACTGGATTTGAATGTTCCCTTCTTTGCAGTGTGGGTGCTGACCTTTGCACTGCATTTGTGCTGTAGGCACTTCGATATCATAAGTACTAGTCTTGAGATAAACGTAATGTAGGGACGTTATTTTTAGTTTTTCATACCAAGACTAACTAGCAATACTAGTATAGATGAACAATTAGATCAACACATTAAACTTGATTAAGAATCAGATAAAAAATTAGTTGGTTAAATGGCACTTAGTTCTTATCTTGTTTCAGAAACTAGTAGACAAGAGAATGAAGGATGATGTTGAAACTATCTTATATCCCAGGAATAAAACTCACTTGATTAAGGCATATGATCTTTTCAATATATTGCTGAAATCAGTTTGCCAAGATTTTGTTTTGAGCATTTTTGCATCTGTGTTCATCATGGGTATTGGCTTAGAACTTACATTTTGGTAAAGTGTTTGTCTGACTTTGGTATCAGGTTAATGCTGGCCTTGGAAAATGACTTGAGAGCCTTACCGTTTCTTCAATTTTTTGAAGTAGTTTGTAAAGAATAGGTATTAATGTATCTTTGAATTTTTGGTAAAACTCACCTGAGAAGCCATCTGGTCCACAGATTTGTTTGTTGGTAGTTTTTGATTACAGACTGGATTTTGTTAGCAGTTATTGTTCTATTCAGATTTTTTTCAACTACAGTAGACATTCAATGTCATTTAATATTAGTTTCAGGTGCACAGCATACTAATTAGATATTTATGTAATTTGTAAAGTAATCCCTCCTATAAGTGCAGCATCCACTTTGCAACTTATATAGTTATTCCAATATTACTGATTATATTCCTTATGCTGTACTTTACATCCCTGTAACTATTTTGTAACTACCTAGCTTTTTTTTTTCTGAATCTCTTCATATTTCTTTTAGCTCTCAACTTTCTGCAAAACTGGCAATCATCTGATTGTTCTCTGCACATATAAGTCTGTTTCTATTTTGTTTGTTTGTTTATTTGGTTCTTTTGATTGTACATGTAAGTAAAATCATATGGCATTCTTCTTTCTGTTTCTGAGTTATTTCAATTAGCATTGTATCCTCTAAGTTCCTTCATATTGTTGCTAATGGGGAGATTTCATTCTTTTTATGATCAAATGCTGTTTCATCATAGGTATATATGTCACATATTCTTTATCAAACTGTCTATTGATGGGCACTTATATTGCTTCCATATCTTAGTTATTATAAATAATAATGGAATAAACATAGATATATATATTTTTTGAATTAGTGTTTAGCATTCTTCAGATTAATACCCAAAAGTCGAATACTTGGGTAATAAGACAGTTCTATTTTTAATATTTGAAGAAACTCCATACTGTTTTCTATAGTGGCTGCATAAATTTGCAATCTCACCAACAATGCAGGGGTTTCTCTCTTCTTGATGTCCTTGCAAACACATTGTGTATTGATTTACTGAGGATGGCATTCTGACAGGTGTGACATTCTCACTGTGGTTTGAATTTGCATTTCTGGACAATTAGTGACATTCAGCATCTTCTCATATCTATCAGCCATGCATACGTCACTTTGGGGAAATGTCTGTTCAGGTCCTCTGACCAGTTCTGTTTGGATTGTATTCTTTGTATAGTTTAGTTTTATGAATTCTTTATAAATTTTGGATATTAGCACCTTATTGGATGTACCATTGGCAAATATTTTTACCAATTGGTAGGTTGCCTTTTAATTTTGTTAAGAGTTTCTTTTGCTCACAAAAACTTTTTTAGTTTAATCTAGCCCCATTTTAAGGGAGTATAGAAGTAATCTACTGTACAGTACAAGTGATACCTTTGAGATGAAACCCAAGCGGACTTGGAAGTCACAGACATGGGTGTTCCATAGCCCCAAATCACCTACCTCTGCTAATCTATGCAGTTCACATTTATGCCCTTCCTTCAAAGTGCCATCTCTTCAGAATGTTAGCCATTCAGTGATGATAAATTGATTATATCATGCCCTCTTCACACTGCAGGTGTGATGAAATACCTCGGAAATACCAACCAGACACATGGCAGCAGATTTATACCAGAGCCCTTCTACTTTGGAAGGGTAGTCATTCAAACTCATGGTTTGCCTTGTCAGCCACAGTACTTTGGCTAGTACCCCTATGAGATCCTGTTGTTATCTCTCTTTTTTTAAATTAACTTTATTTGGGTGACATTGGATAATAAAATTACATAGGTTTCAAGTGTACAGTTCTATGATACATCATCCGTATATCATATTGTGTGCCTACCAAATCTTTCATCACCATATATTTGACCCTCCTTGCCCTTTGCTACCCCGTCCCCCTTCTCTCTGATAACTACCATAATATTGTCTGTGTCTATGAGTTTTTGTTTGCTTGTTTTTCTTGTTTGTTCATTTGTCATTTTATATTTTTGATGATACTCATTCAAACAGGTGTAAATTGATATCTCTTTGTAGTTTTGATTTGTATTTTCCTGATTAATGAAGCTGAGTACCTTTTCATTTACCTATTGCACATTTTTATGTCTTCTTTGGCAAAATATCTATTTAGATCCAGTATCCATATTTTCAATGAATGGTATAATTTTCTGCTATTAAAGTGCATCAAGTTCTTAATATATTTTGAATATTAGCAACTTATTAGATACATTATTTACAAATATCTTCTCCCATTTCATAGGTTGCCTTTTTATTTTGTCAATTGTTTCTTTTTTAATATATTTTATTGATTATGCTATTACAGTTGTCCCATTCTTTTTTACCTTTTATTTTCCTCTGCCCTGTACTACCATCCCACCATCATTCCCCCACCTTAGTTCATGTCCATGGGTCATACGTATAAGTTATTTGGCTTCTCCATTTTCCATACTATTCTTAACCTCTCTCTATTTTGTACCTACCATTTATGCTTCTTATTCCCTGTACTTTTTCCCCCATTCTCCCCACAGATAAGCCTCCATGTGATCTTTATATCTGTTCTTGTTCTAGTTTTTTGCGTGGTTCATTTTGTTTTCGTTTTTTTTAGGTTTGGTTGTTGATAGTTGTGAGTTTGTTGTCATTTTACTGTTCATATTTTTTATTGTCTTTTTCTTAGATAAATCCCTTTAACATTTCATATAATAAGAAGTTGGTGATGATGAACTCCTTTAACTTGACCTTCTCTGGGAAACATTTTATCTGCCCTTCCATTCTAAATGATAGCTTTCCTGGATAGAGTAATCTTGGATGTAGGTCCTTGCCTTTCATGACTTGGAATACCTCTTTCGAGCCCCTTCTTGCCTGTAAGGTTTCTTTTGAGAAATCAGCTGACAGTCTTACGGGAACTCCTTTGTAGATAACTGTCTAAAGGAGATAGCTGTCTAACTGTCTCTTGCTGTTTTTAAGATTCTCTCCTTATCTAATCTTGGCTAATGTAATTACAATGTGCCTTGGTGTGTTCCTCTTTGGGTTCAACTTCTTTGAGACTCTCTGAGCTTCCTGGAATTCCTGGAAGTCTATTTCCTTTGCCAGGTTAGGGAAGTTCTCCTGTATTATGTTTTCAAATAAGTTTTCAATTTTTTGCTCTTCCATTTCTCCTTCTGGCACACCTATAATTTAGATGTTGGAATGTTTAAAGTTGTCCTGGAGGTTCCTAAGCCTCCTCATATTTTTTAAATTCTTGTTTCTTCATTCTGTTCTGGTTGAATGTTTACTTTTTCCTTCTGGTCCAAACTGTTGATTTGAGTCCTGGTTTCCTTCCCTTCACTGGTGATTCCCTGTGCATTTACCTTTATTTCACTTTGCATAGCCTTCACGCTTTCCTCTATTTTGTGACCATACTCAACCATTTCTGTGAGCATCCTGATTACCAGTGTTTTGAACTGTGCATCTGGTAAGTTGGCTATCTCTTCCTCACTTAGTTGTATTTTTTCTGGAGCTTTCATCTCATCTATTCTTTCATTTGGGTCATATTTCTTTGTCTTGGGTACCTGTTATGTGATAAGGGGAGGAGGCTTAGGCATTCACCAGGGTGGGACAAACCATGTTGCTCTGTCATGGCACTGTATGTGGGGAAGGGGTCAGAGAGGGAACAGTGCCGTTTGCTCAGCTCTCACCTGGCTTTCAGTCACTTCCTCCACTACCCACTAGCAAACTGGGCCCTTCTGTTGCTGATTCCCAGGTGGGTGGTTTGGGTATCTTCTAGAGCCGTGTGGGTCTATCCAACAAGCTTTTCTATGAGGCTGGGAGTTTCTCCTGCTGTTGCTACCCCAAAAGGTTCTTTTAGTCTGAGGTTTTGAGGCTTTATTTCCCCACACTGGAACCCTGGGTTGAGGGGTCTGTCTGGCTTCCCAGTTTCCTCCTGGTTTATCTGCATATAAATGTGGGACCCACCTGGTTTGCCAGCCCTTGCTGAGAGTCCTCTCTGCCTCAGCTGCCTGTCTCTGTCCCTGTCACTGCTCTGGATGAATGTTCCTTCCTTAACTCCTTGGTTGTCAGACTTCCTTGCAGTTTGATTTCCTCACAGTTCTGGTTATTTTTGTTTCTAAATTTGTTGTTGTCCTTCTTTTGATTGTGTGAGAAGGCAAAACGTATCTACCTAGGCTTCCATCTTGGCCAGAAGTCCTAGTTTTTCTATTTTTAAAATAAAGATTTAATTATTATTTGAGGAATACCTGGAAACCTGAGGATTAGCTCATCCTAACTCCCAGCCACAGTCTAGCTTTCAATATTCTTATCATTTCTGACTCTTGTGCTTAGTCAGTTCTTTCTTTCAGTTTCTTTGAAGGAGTAGAATTGGCAGACATTCGTAATTAATTATTTCAATATGGATGATGCCATGATTTGTTCTTTAGGAGACTGAATAGCACATGAAAATAGAGAGAAACACATAAGAAGCATATTAAAGTAAGTAATAAGATGTTTACTATGGGCTTTGTTGAGTTTCTATAAGACATTAGGAAGATATGCTAACAGGAAATTGTACATAACTACTCTTGTTGATTTAATTTACATATAGTCTCCACAGGATGTTGTCTATAACCACCCAATATGAGTTAAGTACTCCTTCTCTATGTTTCTACAATATTTTTTTTGTTTCTCTGTTATTGTTGTTATCACTCTGTGTTCTCTTTTAAGCTTAGGTTTCTGCCTCTACCAGTAGCTGTGATTTTTCTTTAAGGCAGAGATTGTGCCCTATTCATTTTTGAAATACATAAACCAAACAAACATAGTACCTGACACACAGTAGGCACTGAATACATTTGACAAGTGAATCAATGGAAGAATATTTCTCTTTAACATTGAAATTCTTTTTTTATTCTATAGATGTAAAATCTATTGCCATGACTATTACAGGGTCAGTTAAGAAATGTAAAGAAACTTACAGAGATATAATCTGTAAAATCTGTTCCATGAAGCATTTTTTTTACCTGAAACACACTAGTCTTAAGTGAAAAAGCCATTTTCACATTATTACTCATTTGCAATGAATGCTACTTTTGTTATGAAAGGCCACTTGAAACTAACAAAAGTTGTGTATGATATTTACAGCCTCTGTTTACAGGGAATGTTGAGTCTTTGTATTCCATTTGGCTGTGGTATCATTTTGTGTTTAGAAGACTAAACTATGATTACAGCAAAAGCAGGAATGATGTGGCTTGAAGCTAACATTAAGCAATGTATAAAAGAAGTGGTGATCATAGCCTTTTGAAAAGTGACAGAAAGTTGAAGGTAGAAAGGTAAAGTCTGGAGGTCTAACTAAGGGATTAAAAATTCTGCAAATTCTAAAAAAGGATGTTGGAAAAGGCATATATATAAAATAAATTTTTATGTGGCTCTTATATGTCTGGGAGGGGTTGATGTTTCTGTTATCCTTGTTCCAACAGAAAATAGATGGTACATTCAAAATAGATAAGTCATCGAGGCCTTCTTTACAATGGGTTGTTTTCAAGGTGAGAATGTACAAGGTCAGAATACACTAGGGAAAATGTAGAAGCCTAGAGATGCTTATCATTCTTAGGCGAGAAGAAATCAGGGAGAGGAGTCTGTTGACTGAACCTTGAAGGAGAGAGCTTCAGTGAAAGGACATAACCAGTCCAAAACCATCTTTCAGGGAACAAATACCCTATCCTCACATTCTTCCTTCTCTGGTTTTTTAATGATGCTCTTACTCACCCATAAGCCAGAAGTCATAGAAATTCTGTTAATATGAAAGATACCCTCTATCATTTCCAGTAAATTGCCATCTTCGTTTGAAACTCATGTTTGGATTTCCATTATAGCATGTCTGCAAAACACATCTTTCTTGGCAGAAATTCATCAAATCATGAACAAGTAATTTCATTAAGTTTTAGTCACAGATAATCTAACTTAACAGATCTACAGATCTGGGAGTTTTGTGATCTTAATTTTATCACTCTTGATGCTAATGGGTAGCTTGGGATCTTTAATGGTGTGTACTAAGCCCTGGTGACAGAATGTTCCAACCATCTGACTGAACTTAGACACTGAATGAACCTTGGTCTACAGCACTGAGTGACATAAAGGTAAGTACAACAGTCCCTATTCATTGTCCTGTAGGAGTCACAATTGTGCAGATTTGGCAGTTCCTCAACTGTTTGGGATTGTAAGGACTGGTTCAGTGTAGCAGTTGGCTCTGATAAAGACATCATCAAGGAAATGCATAAGCCATTCCCCTGTGAGCACACATTAGGTTCGTTGACGTGGGAAAGGATTTGCTGATTGTTTTTGGACATTAGCCAGTTGCCAGACATAACTCAGCTGTTAAGATTTTCTTTCAGCTTTAACAGGAGAGGTTTTCAAAATTCTCTGCTTGTCTAATTCTACCTACCCAAACTCACTATCCCAAACATATAACACCTGTAAATTTGGGATAATGTATCTCCTTATAAGATTGTTCTAGGTTAAATTCTTTAATGTATATAGCATATTAAGCACAGTGTCTGAAAGGAAGTTTTTATATTTTTAATTTAATGTTACTATTATTACTATTATTATTACTATTAGTCAAGTGTATCATTAGTACCACCATATTTTTACCTTCCATCCTTTACTCATATAAGAAACCCCTCATATGAACCCTCTTATTCTACATGCACTAGCATTTAACTCAGAAATAAAATCAGGCAGTCCATGGACTGGTTCGTGAGGCCTATGGCTGAGGAGGCAGGGTAGTCATAGCCTTAAATCTATTTCTCAGGTCTCAAAAGGCTCAACACTGACTATTCCAAAGTCAGAGAGTAAGTAAGCCCAAGTACAACAGATAAAGAACATCAATATAATACATAGCTAAGCCTTAAATGTGGGCAGGTCAGGTACTTAATGAATGACTGTCCTGTCTAATGTACACCTGGCTTCAATTCATAGGTACAGGGGGACTCAGTTGGGGTTCAGGTCCAGAATAATTTAACCATTACTGTGCTAGAGCTGTAAAGAAGACTGAAGTAATTTAGTTTCCTAGAGAACTGTGAGATGCTGAAACTTGCCAATAAGTGGTAGGCACGAGGTAAAATCAAGAACAGGAAACAGGTGCTGAGGTTAAGTGTGCAGGTAACCCATTGCCCATTTGCCATATGTCCTTCAATTATGGTGGACAGCGCTGATGGAATGCTCTTTCAGTGGTTGTGGGGAGGGCATGACTGTGCTCGAGAGCATCATCTTATAAATAGTATAGGTTACTTGTCCATGATGAGCTGCTGTACTTTATGGTTACCCTCTTCTCTGTGTTACTCATTGGGATTGGACCTATGACTACAGTCTAATAGTGGCTTGTAAAAGTTAAGCAATGATTTGGGTTTCCTTTTTCTTTTTCTTTGTGTTGGAATTGTTGCTCACTGTTTCCAAAAATCATATTGTCTGTGCAAAGTGCTTCTGAGCAAGAAAACTAATTGTCACCTCTCCACAGTGAAACTCAGACCCTTCTATAACTTAGTAAGGTTATTGATTTCTTGCCTGAGGTCAGATTTCTTTTTTCCATAGCAGTCTTTTCCCCCCCAAGTTTATTTGGATGACATAGGTTAACAAAACCATACAGGTTTCAAATGTACAACTCAACTACACATCATCTGTACACTGCATTGTGCACGTATAACCCAAAGTGAAAGTGTTTCTGAACACATTTATCATCCCCCTTTGCCCTCTTCCACCTCTGCCACTCCCCTTTCCTCTATCACCATACTGTTACCTATCACATAGACATACACAGATAGATAAATAATATATACACATATAACATATATTATTATATGTGTAAAATAGTATATATTATTATTGCTTAATCCCTTCACCTTTCTTACCTTTTTATATATATTATAATATATATATAATATATATAATATATATAAAATAATATATATTTAATTTTTGCTTAACCCCTTTACCTTTTTTTCACCCAGCCCTCTGATGCCCCTCCTCTCTGACAGCTGTGAGTCTGTTCTGTGTATCTGTGCTTCTGTTTCTATTTAGTTAAATTATTTTGTTCATCAGATTCCACATATAACTGAGACCATATGTTATTTGTTTTTATTTGACTGGCTTATTTCACGTAGCATAATATTCTCCAGGATCATCCATGCTGTTGCAAAAGGTAAGCAATTTTTTTCATTTTATGGCTGACTAGTAATCCATTGCTGCCACTGCTTTTTTATCCATTCCTCTACTGATAGCACTTGGGCTATTTCCAGATCTTGGGTATTCTAAATAATGTTGCAATGAACATAGTGGTGCATATATTCTTTCAAATTAGTGAATCAAATTTCTTCAGATATATTCCAAGTAGTGAATCACTGAGTCAAAAGGCAGTTCCATTTTTAATTTTTTGAGAAATCTCCAAACTCCGACAGTGGCTGCACCAGTCTTCATTCTCACCATCAATGCATGAGGATTCCGTTTTCTTCATATCTTTGTGCACACTTGTTATGTTGTCTTGATGATAACCAATCTAACAGATGTGAAGTAATATGTCATTAATTTGTATCTATCTGAAGATTAGTAGTGTTGAACATCTCTTTGCATGAGATATGTCCAGAAAGTATCCAGCCACACACTATGAAAAATAGAGACATTTACTGAATGAAGAAGATATAATATACAAGAAACATTGTGCATAGGATAATGACACCTCAGTCCCCTTTAAAGTAAGCACCTTGGGACCTCTCACTGTTCTCCCAGTGTCTTTTCCACCGTTCAAAACACTCTGAAAAACCTTTTGTTGGAATTGCCATCAGCTGCCCCATCATATTTCCCTGAAACTCATTGGTGGTCTAAAATCTCTTCTCTTTCAAAGGTGATTTTAGTTTTGGGAAAAGCCATAACTCACAGGATGCCAAATCAGGGATGTAAGGGGGCTGAGTCACCTGAGTGATTTGTTTCACCAAAACGCTCTGCATGAGATGTGAGGCATGAGCAGGTGTGTTGTCATAATGAAGCTGCCAATCACCAGTTGCCCATAGCTGTAGCCATTTCCATCATATTGCATTTCAACCAATGAAGAACATTGAAGTAGTACTCCCAAAGAATTAATTGTTTGGCTTGGAGGGACATACTCATGATGGTTAACACTTTCCCAATAAAAAAAAAAAAAAAACACAGTTAGCATGGTCTTTCTTGATCTTGCTGCTACTTTGCCATACCATCTTTAGGGATGGAGAACCAGGTAACTTTCACTGGGACAACTGGGCCTTTGTTTCCAGATCATAGCCATAGACCCACAATTCATCTCAGGAGATGACTTTCTTGAGGAAATCTGGCTCATCGGTAGTGGTTTTAATCAAGTCATTAGCAACTGCAGCATGATGTTCCTTCTGCTCTGGTAGCAGAAGCTGCAGAATGAATCTTGCAATGACACATTTCATTGCAAGAACCTGTGTCAAAATCTTGGACATGGTAGTTTTTGGAATTCCCAGATCAGCTTCTAGTTCTCTCACTGTCAGTAGCTGATATTGTTGAGTGCAACACATTAAATATTCTCAGGTGCTCTGCTTGTTGCAGGCCTTCCAGAACAAGGATTGCTTTCAAAAGATTTTCAACCATCTTTGAAGCCTTTGTGCTACGCTTTTATTTTCACTGTACTTGTTGCATCCTCCCTGGAAGCCTTCTGAATCATCCAAATAGTTTCCACAGAGGAATGTTCAAGCTTAATGCAAAATCTAATTCAGATTTGTTGCTCTGCTTGCTCAGTCCTTTTGAATGCAATGGCCACACAGTGCACGTGCTCACTTAGCAGCATCTACCACCCCCATTGACTAGTACAGTGAAGTCAGCATTGTTCATGCCTGTGCCTTCCAGTCTGCTCTGCTTGGCTGCCAAGTTACATAATGTTGTGTGAACCATTCTCATTATATTAACAATGGTTGGAGTTTTTCCAAACAGACCTTATTTGTCTACTGGTCATCCATTTCTATGTTCTCCTTGGAAAAGTGTCTATTCAGATTCTTTGCCCATTTTTTAAATTGGATTGGTTTCTTTGTGTCGAATTCTATAAGTACTTTATTTACTTTAGTTATTAACCCCTTATTAGATATATCATTGGAAAATATGTTTTCTCATTCAATGGATTGTCTTTCATTTTGCCAATGGTTTCTTTTGCTGTGCAAAAGCATTTGTTTGATGTAGTTGCATTTGTTTATTTTTTCTGTTTTCTTAGCATGAGGAGACATATCAACAAAAATATTGCTGTAAGAAATGTCTGAGATTTTACTGTCTATGTTTTCCCTCAGGATATTTATGGCTTTATGACTTACATTTAAATCTTTCATTCATTTTAAGTTTATTCTTGTGTATGGTGTAAGATGATGATCCAGTTCATTTTTTGCATACATCAGTCTTATTTTCCCGACACCATTTATTGAAGGTATTGTTTTTTACTACATTGTATGTTCTTTCTTCTTTTGTTCCTTTAATGAGTATGTCTTTTTTTTGCTGGTACTATGATGCTTTCATTACTATGGCCTCGTAGTATAGTTTGATATTAGGAATTGTGATACCTCCAACTTTATTCTTATTTCTCAAGATTGATGAGGCTATTTGGGGTTTTTGTTATTCCATATACATTTTTTTTTGTTCTAGATCTGTGAGATTTGCCATTGCTATTTTGATAGGAATTGAATTTAATCTATAGATTGCTTGTGTAGGATGGGCATTTTAGTGATGTTGGTTCTCCCTATCCTTGAACACGATATGTGTTTCCACTTATTTGCATCTTCCTATTTTTTTCAGTATCCTATAATTTTCTGATTACAGGTCTTTTTCCTTCTTGGTTAAATTTATTCCTAGGTGCCTTAGTTTTTGTTGCAATAGTAAATGGGATTTTTAAAAATTTATCTTTCTGATAGTCAATTTTTGGTGTATAAAAATTTCACTGGTTTCTGAATATTAATTTTACTGCTAGTTGACTGAGTTCATTTATCAAGTGAAAATTTTCTATATTATGTTTATGTCAGAAGACTGGTGATTGGGTATCTTACTAACAAAAGTGGAGATAAATTCTCAAGGAGCTTCATTCCATCCTGGACAGCAAAGTTGCTATCATCTTTTATAATTGCCAAACATTTGTGTTTTTTTCCCCTTTTTGGTTTTCAAAGTAAGGAGTATTATTCAGAAAAGTGGAATACCTTATTTGTGGTCACAGAGCTGGATGGTGTTTCTGGCAACACTTGATTCAAGTTTTCACTATTTCTTCCATATGACCATGATATGATTGGGAACTGAGGAGTTTTAGAACTCAGTGGTCTTAGATAAGGGAGAAATATATCAAGGTTTTTGAAATCAGTGAATAAAAGAATTCTGAATTTGGGAGCTTTGATTAAACTTCTTGGTAATAATTGAGAATGCAAAGCCATTATTATAACTGAGGACTTAAGGGCAAGAAAGCAATTGCATTTAGTCTGAAGATAATTACTTTTTCTTGAGTGAAAGTAGTATTTCTGTGACCATGTTGTAACTTCTAGAAAGAAACCAACTGTTTTATACCACTTGAAAATCACTCCACACACTCAGAACAGTTATGTACAAATTGTAGGAAGTCAACAGATATTTGACTGATGAGTCTTAAAATAAAGAACAGAAAAGTAAAGAGTTAATGTTAGTGCGCTTGGCCTAGTATACAGTTCAGGGCCTTTTATAATGACTTTGGGAGGGGGCATGTCTGTCTGAAGCCGAACAATATTAGCATAGTGCCATATTCTCTTTCTCTGTTTCTGTCTCTGCCTCTGCCTCTTTCTCTTTTTTCCCTTCCTCCCTCTTTGTCAAACTTGTATTTATTGAGAGTTTACAATGTGTCTGACACTATGCTAAGCATTAGGTATTGATTACTCTATTCAATTCTTATTACAATCTTATGATGTAAATTTTAAAAGCATAAAACAAAACACCAGAATGTGCATGGCTGATAACTCCTGCACTGGGAAAGACACAGATGCCAATTTATCTAACCAACATAGGCAGAATCTGGCAGTAACAGAAAATGCAAAAGAAATTCCCCACTAGTAAGTCTGAAACTAATTGTCCAATTCATAATGATTTAAAAAGTAATACATGTTTGAAAAGTTTTTAATTTTTTAAAGCATAAAACCAATGCATCTATGCATTTTAATTAAGCTCATCACATATACTAGTTTACATAAATTTGGAAGTCATGTTTACTAAAAGAAACATGAGGTATGATTTCTTAAGATCCTGGAAAGAGTCAAGCATCATGAGAAGAAATTTGTGGCCCATTATTGTTATCAGTAAAACTGTTATTTTAAGAATTTCAGCAACTGTAAGAGTAATTAAAGCTTCAGAGATGCCCAGGTAAGCTAGTTAATTTTGAAAAAACATGAGCATCATAAATAGCAAAGAAATTCAATTACAATGAAAATATTTATGCCCAAAAACACTGCACAGAAGATGTTTGTTTAGTAAATGTGCCTTACAATAAGCAACCTCTCATATTATTGCACTGAAGAAAATACGTGCAGTTTTCTTTTAATGATATCAAAACGGGACCTACCTGTCTATCTTATAATATTTCCTGTCACTCATTTTCTGTGTGATGAAAGAAAAGTAATTCAAATGTCCTATATGCTAAAACTTAAGAGGTAGAAAGTAAAACCTTTAGATTCCATACATGTTTAATAGATGGAACAATGCTAATAATATCCATGTTCACATGTCTTCATTCTAATGTGGATGGGGGTGTACTGCTGATAGTCTTTCCTTCTGCTCCTGTCTGTGTTGTGTTTTGCTGAGCACTACCCAAAAGGTTCTTATTGAGTACTGAGAGAACAGCTCTTTATTTCACAAAATGAATCACAACAGTCTTTCTATTTGCCTGGAACTCATTTATTGAGGTATGGACCAGAGCCCCAGGGATTTATCAGGCTTAGTGCTAAATAGCCTTTGGACAAACAGTGTTACACAGCAAACTGACATATGCTCTAAGAGCACTTAATAGGAGACAGGAGTCGGAGGCAGATTGGTTTCTCAGTTATTTCAATAGTAGAGCCAGTGCCTGGAAGAAGAAACAATCTCCCTAGTATAAAGTGTTAAACAACCAGCACCACAGTGCCTATAGAACAGAGTACACCCTCAGCAAATATATTGGTGCATAAATTTTTGTTGTGTGAACTAAGAGAACTGTAGATAAAATATAAAGGATAAACTAGATCACTCTTGAAATATAACCTCTAATAGTCTTTTTTTGTTGTTATTCTATTAGAGTTGTCCTATTTTTTCCCTCTTTGTCTTCCTCCATCCGGCCCACCCCCTGCTCACATAGTCTATCCCCATATCATTGTTCATGTTCATGGGTCATTCATACATGTTCTGTAACTAGTCCCTTCATCTTTCCACCATTATCTACCCCACCCCCACTTCCCCTCTGGCCATTGTCAGTCTGTTCCTTGTTTCCAAGTTTCTGGTTCTACTTTTCTCATTAGATTATTTTGTTCATTAGATTCCTCTTATAAGTGAGATCATATGGTAGTTGTCTTTCACTGACTCACTTATTTTACTTTACATAATATTACCCAGTTCCATCCATGCTGTCACAAAAGGTAGGACTTCTTTCTTTCTGCTGTGTAGTATTCCATTGTGTAAATGTACCACAATTTTTTTATCCACTTATCTACTGATGGGCATTTGGGCTGTTTCCAACACTTTCGTTCTATAAATTATGCTGCTATGAAGAGATAGGTGCATAAGTTCTATTGAATCGGTATTTCAGGATTCATAGGGTGTATTCCTAGCAGAGGAATCACTGGGTAAAAAGACAGTTCCATGCTTAAGTTTTTTAGGAAATTCCATATTTTCCATAGTGAGGACACCAGTCTGCATTCCCACCAGTAGTGTACTAAGGTTCCCTTTTGTCCACATCTTCACCCACACTTGTTGTTTGTTGATTTGTTAATGATAGTCATCCTGACTGGTGTGAAGAGACATCTCATTGTGGTTCTAATTTGCATCTCTCAGATGGCTAGTGATGTTGAGCATCTTTTCATATATCTATGGGCCATCTGTATATTTTCCTTGGAGAAGTGTCTATTTTGGTACTTTGCCCATTTTTTTAATTGGATATTTGTCTTCCTGGTGTTGAGTATTATGAGTTCTTCACATACTTTGGAGATTAAACTGTTGTCGGGTGTGTCATTGGCAAATATGTTCTCCTATACAGTCGGTTACCTTTCCATTTTGATGATGGTTTGTCCTAATTTTCCCCTCTTCCCTCTAAAGACTCATGCAGAAACTTTTTTAATTTGATGGCCTGTCTATTTATTTTTGGGGGTGAAATATTCTTTATATATCAATTAAGCCCATTTGATCTAGAGTGCTGTTCAATGACACAATATCCCTTTTGATTTTCCGTTTGGAAGATCTATCCATTGTTGACAGCGGGGTGTTGAAATCCCCTACAATGACTGTATTGCTATTGATATCTTTCTGGAAGTCCTCCAAGATTTTCCTTATATATTTAGGTACTCCTGTGTTGGGTGTATATATGTTTACAAGGGAATATCCTTGTGCTTGACTATTCCCTTAAGTACTATGTAGTGACCTTTGTCTTTTGTTATAGCTTTTCTTTGAAGTCTATTTTGCCTGATATAACTATTGCCACCCCAGCTTTTTTTTCATATCCATTTGCTTAGAATATTATTTTTCCATTCCTTCACTTGCAGTCTGTGTAGATCTTTTGTTGTGAGGTGGGTTCTTTTAGACAAACTATATGCTGGTCATGTTTTCTTATCCATCCAGCTACCTTAGGTCTTTTGATTGTAGCATTTATATTTAAGGTATTATTGATAGATACTTATTCATTGACATTTTCTCCATTGGTACCTGTGCTCCCCCACCCCCTTCATCTTCTTAAAGCAGTCCCTTTGGCTTCTCTTGCAATGCTGGCTTGGTGGAAATGCACTCTTTTAGATTTTTTTTTTTTTTTTTGGTCTGGGTATCTCCTCATTTCACCTCCATTTTAGCTGACATTTTAATCTTGCTGGGTTTAGTAGTCTTGGTTGCAGGTCCTTGCTTTTCATTACTTGGAATATTTTGTGCCATTCTGGCTTGTAATTTCTGCTGAGAAATTAGCTGCTAGCTTTATTAGAGCTCCCTTGCATGTTACTAGCTGTTTCTTTCTTGCTGCCTTTAAGATTCTCCCTTTGTCTTTAAATTTTGTCATTTTAATTAGGATGTGTTTTAGAGTGGCCCTCGTTGGGTTAACCTTGATTAGGAACCTCTGTGATTCTTGGACTTGAGTGACTTTTTACCCCACCAAGTTAGGGATGTTTTCTGTGGTTACTTTTTCAAATGTGTTTTCTATACCTTGCTCCTCTTCTACTTCTGGTATCCCAATTATAGGAATATTATTATGTTTCATGTTGCCTTGCAACTCCCTTAAACTATCTTCATATTTTTTTAGTCTTTTTTCATTTTGTTGCTAAACTGGATCCTTTTTTTCTACCTTGTCCTCCAACCCACTGATTCAATCCTCTGCTTCATCTAGCCTGCTTTTAATTCCTTTGTACTTTTTGTTTCAGATATTATGTTTTTCATTTCCTTCTGGCCTTTATTCATGGTCCTTGTTGCTCCCATAGCATTCCCTATAGTTCTCACTGAGTTCACTAAGCATCCTTATAACCATTATTTTGAAATCTATGTCTGATATATTGCTTGCCTCAATTTCATTTAGCACTCTTTCTGGGAATTCCCCCTTTCCTTTTCATTGGGGGTTGTTTCTCTGTCTCCCCATTTTAGGTAACTCTTTTTTTGTTTCTACCTCTCAGCTCTGACTGCCTGTTTTTGAGGAGTGGACTTCTGTGGTGGGACTCAGTGGTGCAGTCTGTTTTTTCTCCTGCTCTTTATTCAGATTAGTAGAGCTCTCTTATTGTACGTGGGCTTTGATTATTGATGGCTCATTTGCAAATGGGTTCCCCCTCCGGCTGGCTAACTGAGATTCACAACCCTCACCACATCTTGCATGCTGTTGTACAGGAGCTGTCAGAGCAAAACAAAACAACCCAGCAAACAAAACCCACACAGCAAATATAACCCCCATCCACTACCACAATATCAACAACAAATTAGCAAAGATTAATAAAGGTAGAAAGAGAATAAGAATATTATATCAAAGGGATCCCTTTGAAATCCTCTCTTGAAATCCACTGCATACTGCAGTGCCGAGCCACTTTCCAGATGTCTGTGCACGCCACCTCCCCAAAACGCAAGAAGTCTCTCTCTGTCAGAGCTGGCCGCAGCCTTCTGGTGCCTCCAACAGTTTTAGAAGATAGAATTTCCTGAACTCTCCCAGTTGGTGCTGCTGCTATGGATGTGCTCTTCTATGTATGTGTGCAACCTGAGTCTCCCAGACTCTGTGTATCCTCCCAAGTTTCTCCCAAGTAGGATTGGGGGTTCCCTGTGTGGGACCAGGGCCCCCAACTCCAGGAGGGGCAGGGGCTACTAAGGTGCATTTTCTGTCTATTCTCTCCTCTGTAGCAGCTATCTAACACAGGGTACTCCCCCTTCAATTTATAAAATTTCTTACCAGATGGTACAAAACATCCTCTCTACTTGGCTTCAAAAATTCATATCAGCTAAGATTCTCCTGATTGTTTTGGTCACTTGTTGGAAGACCAACTGAAAATCCATGCTGGGAGCATGAGCAAGTGGGCTCAACTTTCACCCACTCTGCCGCCATCTCTCGAATTGAATTTACCTTTGTTTTTACACCATTACATGATGTACTTAGCAGGAAAAAAAATTACTATTTTAAAAATGAAATTGTATTTATTTCTTTATGTAATTAGGTTTTAAAACACAGGAATGTATCTATCAGCAGCAATATTAATATGGATTTTATTAACTTAATGCCATGATTTTACTTTTACCTCTACAACCAGTAATTAAGTATTGGTGATTTTCTCTATCTCTCTAGGCCCTTAGACTTTTTTCAATACCATAATGCCATTGTTAATGCTAATGACTCTTCATCAATAGGGCTTATACAGCAACTTCTTTAATTTCCTCCACATATTCTCTCTCCAGAAATGAAATTCATAAATGCAGGTGTGGAAACACAATTAAGGACATAATGTTTTCCATGTCTTCTTAACAACTTCTTCATTTCATTCACATTTCGGTGTGTAAAGTCTTACTCTCAATGGACAAGCTCACAGGAGAACTTCACAGATGCTAAAAACATACACCACAAATTAATTATTGCCACTTTAGGGAACTGAAGAAAAAAGAACTCACACAACAATGTAATGTATTAAATACCTAGTGACATGACTTTACATTTAAAGTCATCTTATTGTATACATTTAGATAGCAATTAAAAGTGAGCACAAAACTAGATTTTTTGATAACAGTCAAATGGTTAAGAGTGCAGTGTTTTTAAAGAAAATAATCACTATACGTTAAATAAATAGGACAGTACAACAAACCTAATTGAGAAAGGATACATTGTGAATTTTTATTTAGCAATTGAAATATCATTCTAGTAGTTAGTTATAAAAATATTTATATTAAGATACTATACTTATATAATGTGTATCCACTTATAAAATACCCTCATGTGCTTTATTTTCTTTTACTAATTTTTAAACATTTTTCATTATAGTTGACATACAATATTGTATTAGTTTCAGGAGTACAACATAGTGATTAGAAATTTATATAACTAATGAAGTGATGACTCTAAGTCTAGTACTTATCTGAAATTGTATGTAGCTGTTACAATGTTATTCACTATGGTTGTACTTTATATCCCCATGACTGTTTTTGTAACTGACAATTTATACATTGTAATCCCTTCCCCTTTATCACACATTGCCCAATTCTCCCACCATCCAGAAACCATCAAAATGTTCTTTATATCTATGAGTTTGTTTCTATTGTTTGTTTGTTTATTTTGGCTTTTAGTATGTGAAATCATGGTATTCGTCTTTCTCAATCTGACTTACTTCACTTAGCATAATACCCTCTAGGTCCATACATGTTGTAAATGGCAAGATTTTATTTTTTTAAGTCTGAGTAATAATATTCCATTGTACATATGTATTACATCTTCTTTATCCATTTGTCTATCAATAGGCATGACAGTTGCTTAGGTTGCCTTCATATCATGAGTGTTGTAAATAATGTTGCAATGAACACAGGTATGTGTGTGTATATACATATAAATATGTGTGTGTGTGTGCATGTATAAATAATCTTTTTGAATTAGTGTTTTGGGTTTATTTGGATAAATACCTAGAAGTGGAATTGCTGGACCCTTCTTTGTCTCTTTTATTTATTTTTTATTTAAAAAAAATGGTGTTTCTTTTTATAATAGTTTATTTTTACTGCAATTTTTCTATTACCATTTATCTCCCTAATACCCTCTCCCACCTCTATTCATCCTACTTGTCTCTTGCTATATAGCCCATGTTTTAAAGTCTACTTTGTCTGATAAATGAATTGCTATCTGAGCTTTTTTTTTTTTAAATTCATTTAATGGAATGTCATTTTCCATCTCTTGACTTTCAGTCTGTGTGTGTCATTCCATCTGAAGTGGACCTCCTTAGGCAATGTGTATGGGTCTTGTTTTCTTATCCATCAGTCACCTTGTGTCTTCAATTAGATCATACAATCCATTTACATTTAAAGGCAATATCGATAGGTATGCAGTTATTGCAATTTTATTATTGCAATAATGAATTGTTTATAATTTCTTTATATGTTTATAATCTCTTTCTTTTTCTTTTTAAAGAGGTCCACTAACATTTCTTGTAATACTGGTTTGGTGGGAATGAACTTCTTCAGATTTTTCATGTCCGGAAAGCTTTTTATCTCTCTTTTGATTCTAAATAATAGCTTGCTAGGTAAATTAGGTTGTAGGTCCTTGCATTTCATTATTTAATATTTTGTGCCAATACCTTCTGACCTGTGAAGTTTATGTTAAAGAATCATCTGACACTATTATGGGAGGACCTTGTAGGCACTAACTACTTTTCACTTGCTCTTTTTAAGATTTTCTGTGTTTTTTTACTTTTGCATTATAATTGTGATATGTCTTGATGTGGATCTTTTTATGTTCATTTTATTTGAAACCTCTGTGCTTTATGGTCTTGCATGTCTATTTTGTTCAACAAGGCAGGAAAGTTTTAGTCATTATTTATTTAAATAAGTTTTCAATCCTTTACTTTCTCTCTTTTCTTTCCAGTACTCCTATGATGCAAATGTTGGTATGCTTAATAGTGTCCCTGAATTCCCTTGAACTATCCTTACTTTTAATTGTTTTTTTTTCTTTTTTCCTATTCAAGCCTGTTTTTTTCTTTTTCCCATCCCTTCACACCCCTTCAGTTTGACAACCATAAGCTTATTCTTTATATCTATGGGTGTGTTTCTGTTTTGTTTATTTAGATTCCACAAATAAGAGAAGTTGTATGGTACTTGTCTTCCTATCTGACGCTTCACTTAGAGTAATACCATTTAGATTCATCCATGTTGTTCACAAATGACACAATTTCATTCTTTTTCATTTCTGACTAACATTCCATTATATATATGTAAAATGGAATATCCAATTTTATATATAAAAATATATATCTTTTTTCTTCCTTCATCTATTTATCTAGTGATAGGCAAATAGTTTACTTCCATATCTTGGTTATTACTAGTAATGCTGCAATGAACAAAGTGATGCATATATCTTTTCAAATTTGTGTTTTCATTTTCTTCAGCTGAATTCCTAGTGGTGGAATTCCCGCATCATACAGCAGCTCTATTTTTAATTTTTGGAGGAATCTCCATGCTGTCTTTCATAATGGCTATACTAACTTGCAATCCCAGCAACAGTGTAAGGGGGTTCCCTTTCCTCCACATTCTCATCAACACTTATTATTTACTGATGACAGCCATTCTGACAGGTGTGAGGTAATATCTCATTGTGGTTTAATTTGCATTTCACTGATAATTAGTGATTCCGACCATCTTTTCATATATTTATTAGCCATTTGTATGTCCTCTTTGAAAAAGTGTCTATTCAGGTCCTGTGCCCATTTTTTAATTGGATGTTTTTGTTGTTGTTGCTATGTATAAATATTAGGATTAGTTATTCTATTTCTGAGAAGAATGCCATTGGTATTTTAATAGGAATTGCATGAGATTTGTATCTACTTTAGGTATTATGAACATTTTAACAATATTAATCCATGAAAAGGTATATCTGCAATTTATTTATATCTTATAATTTTCAGAGTATAGATATTTCACCTCTTTGATTAAATTTATTACTAGGAACTTCCAGCCAAGGCGGAGGCATAGGTAGACATGCTTTACCTCTTCACACGGCCATAAGAAGGAGCACAACTAACCTCAAAAAAAAAAAAAAAGGTAATGAGAACTGCCAGAAAATTAAACTGTGTAGAAGTCTGACAACTAAGGATTTAAATAAGAAATATCATCCAGAAGAGTAGGAGGGGTGGAGACAGGGAGCCAGAGCAGAGAGGATGTGAGGTGGTGGAGGTGGAGTGGGTGGTCTCATATTCACACGTGGCAGTGAAAAACTAGGAGGGACACCTTGGAAGCGAGTGATCCAAGCCCAAGCCAGACTGCACAGCCCAGGGTTCCAGCACCAGGTAAATAAAGCCTCATAACTTCTGACTGTAGAAAAATAGTGGGGGTTGCACCTGTTGCATATGTGAAGTGGGTGAAGTGACTGGAAACAGGGTGAGTGCCAAGAGAGTGACATTGTTTCCTCTCTGACCTCTCCCCCAAATTACAGCACCACAAAGCAGTGAAGTGGTTTGCCCCACCATGGTGAATACCTGAAACTCCACTTCTTACAATGTAACAAGAGCACCAAGACAAGGAGTCAAAGCAGCTTTATCTAATCCACAGAAACAAACACAGGAAGGCTGCCAAATTGAGGAGATGAAGAAATATGGCCCATATGAAAGAACAGATCAAAATTCCAGAAAAAGAAGTGAAATGGAGATAGCCAAACTATCAGATGCAGAGTTTAAAACACTGGTGGTAAGAATGCTCAGAGAATTCACTGAGTATGGCAAATGCATTAGGGAAGAAATGAAGGCTACACTAAGTGAAATAAAGAAATATCCACAGGCAACCAACAATAAAAGGACAGAAACCATGGTTCAAGTCAACAATTTGTAATATAAGGAAGAAACAAATGGTCAACCAGTACAGAATGAAGGGAAAAGAATTGAAAAAATGAGGAGATAATAAGACTCTAGGACATCTCCAAAAGTGCCAATATCTAAATCATAGGGATGCCAGAAGGAGAAGAGGAAGAACAATAAATTGAAAACATATTAAAAAAATAATGAAAGAAAATTTCCCTAATTTGGCAACAGAAATAGGCATACAAGTCCAGGAAGCACAGAGAGCCTCAAACAAGTTGGACTCAAAGAGGACCATGTGAAGACACATCATAATTAAATGTCAAAGCTTAAAAAAGAGAGAATCTTAAAAGCAGCAAGAGAAGAGAATTACCTATAAAGAAGTTCCCATAATACGAGTAGCTGATTTCTCAAAAGAAACTCTGTAGGTAAGAAGGGACTGGCAAGAAGTATTCAAAGTGACAAAAAGCAAGGACCTACAACCAAGATTACTCTATCTAGCAGAGCTATCATTTAGAATTGAAGGGCAGATAAACTGCTTCCCAGACAAGGTAAAACTAAAGTAGTTCATCATCACAAAGTCCTTATTATATAAAATGTTAAAGGGACTTCTTGGTTTCTGTGGGGTTTATGTATATCATTCTCTATTTATAGCAGCCTCTTTTAGCTGACAGGCATATAGATCCAAAGACATTCAATAAGGACTACATTTTAACTCCCCTGTAAGGCTTTATGTTATTTTTTAATTGAATTTATTGGAGTTACATTGGATAATAAAATTATATAAGTTTCAAGTGTATAATTCTATAATATATCATCTGTATATTGTATCGTATGTTCACCATTCTAAGTCTATTCTTCTTTTGTCACCATTTATCCCCCCTTTACCCTCTTCTACCTACTCCCTCCCCACTTTCCCTCTGATGATCACCATACTGTTGTTTGTATATATGAGGTTTTGTTGTTGTTGCTGTTTAATCTCTCCATCTATTTTACTCAGCCTCCAGACCCCGTCCTCTGACAGCTCTCTGTTCTCTGTATCTACGAGTCTGTTTCTGTTTTATTTATTTTGTTCATTCAATTCTACATATAAGTGAAATAATATAGTATTTATCTTTCCCTGACTGGCTTCCTTTTTTTTTTTAACCTTCACCCAAAGATATTTTTTTCATTGCTTTTACAGAAAGATGAAGGAGGAGGTGGGGGAGAGATAGAGATAGAGAGAAAGAGAGAGAGAAACATCCGTGTGAGAGGGAAACATCTATTGATTGCCTTCCATATACATCCTGACCCAGGATCAAATATGCAGCCTAGACAGGTGCCTGGACCAGGAATCAAATGCACAAACTTTTGGTGTACGGGACAAGGCTCTAACCAACTGAACTACAACAACCAGGGCTCTCTGACTTGGCTTATTTCACTTACCATATTACCCTCTAGGTCCATCCATGCTGTCATGAAAGGTAAGATTTTATTCTTTTTTATGGCCGAGTACTATTCCATTGTGTAAATGTACCACAGGTTTTCATCCACTCATCTACTGATGGGCACTTAAGTTACTTCGAAATCTTGACTATTGTAGTGCTGCAATGAACATAGGTGTGTGTGTATTCTTTCAAATAAATGTTTGAATATGCAATGAGGTAAAAGTTTATCCAATAACTTAGTTGTAAAATTAGACAGATACATGCAAAAAAATGAAACTAGACCAACTCCTTAAACCATGCACAAGAATAAACTAAAGATGTACTAAGGTCTTAAATGTAAGACTCAAAACCATACAAATTCTAGAAGAAAACACAGGCAGGAAAATCCTGCACATTTTTCACAGCAATATTTTTTTCTGATATATCTTTCTGGGAAAGGGAAACAATAGAAAAGGTAAACAAATAGGACTACACTAAACTGAAAAGTTTTTGTACACCAAAGGAACCCACTAATTAAAGAGATAACCCACTGAGTGGAAGAACATACTCGCCAATAAAACATCTAGTAAAGGGTTAACATGCTTTATGTTATTAATGTCATATTTTAGGTCTTTTTGTGTTTTGCATTTCCTAACTAGTTCTTTTAGTTTTAGTTTGATACTTTTTTCTTTTGATCTCCCCAGTAGCTTTTATTATTTATTAAATATTTGGATTTCTCTGTAAAATTTTTTCTTTCTCATATTTTCTTACTTTGGTTATGGCCTTTCTTTTTATAATTAAATACATTAACATTTCATGTAAAATTGGTTTACTGGTGACATATACCTTTAGTTTTGCTTGTCTAGAAAACTATTTCTCCTTCGATTCTGAATGATAATCTTGCTGGGAAAATCATTCTAGGTTGTAGTTGCCTTTCTTTCATCACTTAAGAAATTTTCTGCTACTCCATTCTGCCTTGTAAAGTTGCTGCTGAGAAATCAGTTGATAGCCTTATGGAGTTTCCTTAGTGTGTAATGTGTTGTTTTTTTCCATGCTTTCTGCAGAGATTATCTCTTTAACTTTTGCCACTTTAATTCCAATATATCTTGGTGTGGGTCTCTTTGGTTCATCTTGTTAGGAACTTGCTATGTTCCTAACCTGGATGTATGTTTCTTTTCCCAGGTTAAGAAAGTTTTCAGCCATTATATCTTTATTATATCTTTAAATAAAGTTTCCATTCCCTATTTTCTTTCTTTTCTTTCTGGAATCCCAATACTGAAAATATTTGAGTACTTGATATTATACCAAATGGCCCTTAAACTGTCCTTATTTTTTAATTCTTTTTTTTTCTTTTGTTCTGATTAGTTGATTTCCACTAGTCTGTTTTCCAGGTCACTGATATATTCTTTTTAAAAATATTTTATTTATTTATTTTTATATAGAGGTGAAAGGAGAGAGAAAGAGAGGGAGAGAAATATCAATGTGTGAGAGAAACATAGATCAGTTGCGTCTCACACTCCACCAACCAGGGACCTGGCCTGCAACCCAGACATGTGCCCTGAGATGGAATCCAGAGACTTTTACTGACTGGCCCATCCAACCACAGAGAATTCCCTCGGTTCTTACAGAGCTCCTGTGGTACCCAGCCTTCTCTATACAGTATCTTCCTTCATGTTTGTCATCTAGAAAGTAGTCTTATAAAGAGGCTACCTCTGTGTAGGCTTTATGTAGACTTTATCTGCTGGGTAGCTTGGGGAAGTCAGCTGGAGCTTTGCAGGCACTAAAGGTACCTGGGGCACTGACTTGCTGAGCTACAGCTGCTTCTGGCAGGGAGGCCAGGTATGTGACTTGTTGTTCCTGCTTACTCCCTTTGTTTAAAGGCAAAAGGATGGGAATATAGTCCTCGTGGTATTGCAGGTAGACCAAAGCACCTGAACAAAGGTTCTGCCCACCCTTTCAAAGTGGATGACATAAACAACGGCATGTACTACTCTCTCCAGCCAGGAAATTCCCCAGAGTTCCTAGAGAGTTTCTTTGGTTCTCCAGTCTTCTCTATGCAGTCTTTCTCTTGGTTGTTGTTCAGAAGCCATTCATTCATCCCACAGTTGCTTTGAAAGAGTACTTCCTATGTACATATTTGTATTTTGAGTTTGCTCATAGGAGCTGGCAAGTTCAGCATCCTCCTGCTCAACAATCTTGGAGCTCACCCAAGCCCAGTTCTTAATGTGATGGTTAGATGCCTCAGCAGGTGAGAACTTAATGGTTAATATCACAATTGACCCACTAGCTTGTCAAGTACATCTGTGCCTCTACAAGGAGCTAATTCCTAATGATTTCTACATTTCTCCCCTTCTTCTCTGTTGTCAAGTGAAAATTAATGTGAATTTTCATACTGCCATTACAAATTTACTGTGCAAACCTAAGGCTTGGGATAAAAGTGACATCAGAAAAAGAAAAAAAGAAAAGAAAAAAAGAGCAGCTGCCTTTGTGCTCCTAGGCACAGAGAAAAACCAGGCCAGACCAGTCAAAGACGAGGGAAGAGGTGAACCTGGGGACAAAGAACAGATGGAATCTGATGAGGGCACAGAGAAACAGATTTGTGAGAACTACAACAGGGAAAAAGGATATGTGAGGTTGGCATAGTAAGGAGACTGTAGGGGAAGAAGGGGGGAAAATGATGAAACTCAAGAAAAGAATGAGATACAATCAGATGGATATAATGGAAAACACAAAAGAGAAAATACAGAGCAAAGGAAGAACAAACATAATTTATTAAGTAACATTTTGGTTTCCATTGAGGGATTTCTTTCCTGTGTAGGGGACAGAGCAAGAAGAAAACATTTGTTACCGTTGGGCCCTCCCTTCAAAAATGTCACAGTGCAGTCTGGTCCAGATGGGCTAAGTCCCCGGCAGGCTGCCCCGGTTCACTGTGGGGCCACCTCTATCTCTGCTTTCTTAGTGAGAGATGGAAAGAGAACTTCCATCAAGTAGGCAAAAATCTTTTTAAGTACAAGGATAACTCTGTATGAGCAATTATTTGCTAACCTCTGATGTTCTTCCAGGCCAGATAGTATAGTCTTCTTAATGATACTGGGTTGAGCACAAGTTCAACAGAAAGCAAAATAAAAAGCATAATGTTTATTATTCTACTTACAATCATGAGCATTACTTATTTCATTTGAAAGCAATGAATTAATTATAAAGAAACCAAGGTAACTGGAATTTCCTGGCCTTTGTGATTCTCACTTCTTTTGACCAACTAGATACATGACGATTCTTCTTCCTGGGTATCAGCTGTGTACCTCGGAGGCTGCACAAAGATAGAAAATCAGAAAGAACAGCTGCAAACATCAGCAGGAAGTGAAAACGAAATCTGATGAGATGTTATCTTATCCTAAGTAGTGATTTTTTAAACACAGATTTCTCTGTTGTCTTTGTAATTCATTAATGACATTTTGTACAGCATCTTGTCTTGAGTTCTTTTGTTCTTTTTTAATCCTCATATTCCATGTATGTCAGATTCTCTGATACATGAACCTGTGATACAAACTCATCAACATCTTTGTGCTGCTGTATTTATGTGCACTGAGCTGTTGGCATCTGGTCGTCTGTAAACGATAGCTCTCTGTGTCTCCCATCACTACCTTACCTCCCCGTTCACATTTATTCCTGGCTTAGTATCTGCAACGTGTTGCATTTTTATTTTGAGTAAACAATCTTAGCTTATTAGAACAGTCTATTAGCAAATCTTTAGGAATTTTAGAATACATTTAGAATAATTAAAGTTATGTTCTTTCACAAATACCACTGATCATTTTTATATGTTCAAAGAAAATAGATAAAAGCACATCTATATTTTCTGAGTTTGGGGGTTAAAAACATCAAATTTTATTCTAGGAACAAAAGAACTCATTTTGGGAAGTTACTCATAAAGCTTCTTAGCTGTCAGGTTTGGACTAAATGCAAACTTTTGGGGATGGAAACTCATTTACTCCTGGCAAAATGTGACTTCCTGCTTCTGAGAATAAAGGATTGAAAAGAGTTATTAAAGGGAGGCTCCAAAAAGACTTCTTAAACTTCAAACAGGGCTTACAAAACAAGATTCTGATGAGTTAAGTGCACATGAATTAGAAACATATGTATTAAATTTCCCTTAAAACGCACATGGGTTTAAAAATTAACGTGGGGGGAAAGACTCTTGGCAAATTCTCCTCTAGTTTTGTCTAAATCCAAACCATTTGAAAAGTAATTTTAAGGAATGGGACAAAGGACATTAAAATTCTTAAACACTTTTGGACATTGAGTATGTTTTAATTTTTATAATGATTTAAGCTAACTTGAATAAGAAATTTTGGATTTGTTTCAATTTCCCTCACAGTGAAGGGAAAACTGCCTGGGAGCAAAATCATTTTTTGAAAACTCCAAATGTTTTCTTTCACAGCGAAGGGAAAACTGCCTGCGAGCAGAATCCATTTCCTTGAAAACTCCAAATGTTTGGAGAAAAGTTTGAAGATCTTGACAACATTCAATCAAGACCAGAATCGCCTAGTGGAAAAATGCGAAAAAATAAGATTTCATTCAAGAACGCTATGGCCACTGTCCTGTTTGCTGCTTAAGTCACATCAGGAAAAGTTAAAAACCCTTCCAGACCCTTGTTTTCATCTCTCACATTGGTGATGTCATGTGTCCTTTCTCCTCCAAATACACCACACACACACACACACACACACACACAGGACACTGAGATTAACTGGATGCTTGTCAGCAGTGTGAATGTAGGGAAAGAAAAGATTCAGTCTTGAATGTACCATACTTCACTCAGGCATAGTACTACGGTCCTCATTTAAATAGAATGGCAACAAGCATGGATGGTTTCAAAGTTATTGGTTTGGTTGATATAAATCTAGAAAAATTGGACCAGGGTTAAAACATTAAGTCCTATTGCAATGTAAGGGATACACTGATATTCACAGTTCTTACTTGTGTCTTGTTCTTGTGATGTTTTCTTGAAACAAGCATCCAGGTCTTGATGTCTAAGTGAGCCATACAAATATCTGTCCATTCAAAATACATTATAACATGACTATAATCGGAAGGGCGTAAGACCACAGTCAAAACCTACAAGTGGCATGGGCCTGTGAAAGTCATTTTCAAAGATGCTATAGTGCAGAATACTTGAGACCATAAAATGTCATTTCAACTTTCCAGGTATTTGTTCCTTCTTTTGTTTGGTTTTGGTTTTGGTTTTGAGGGAGTGGTAGGTAAAAATTAAAAAAAGGCAAACCAGGAACAAGGCTTGGGAAGGTTAAGCATAGCATCAAAGGTGAATTCATTTCAATAATTATTTACTGAGGCCCTGTTTTATTCCCAGAATGATACCCAGGATCTGGTTTAAAAAAACAAATGAAAAATTGTCTTGATATTTCAAGGTGTTCAGAATTTACATTCAATTTAAATACTTCCTCTGCCATTAGTGTTATCTGTATAATCTTGAGTAATTTACATAACCTCCTTAAGCCTTAGTTTCTGCATCTATAAGTATGGGGATAAAATTACCTTTCCTGAAGATACGTTGAGTATTAGTTCAGTTCTGGAACTTAATACACTGCCAAACAATTGATTTTCTTGTTAGTGTTATGAATACAGTACTCTGGGAAAGAGAAGAGAAAGGCTGATGTGCTCTGGGGAGGGGGGAGTTGAAGACGTATAACTTTTTGAGGCATGCCTTTGCATAAGTTTGTTTTTACTCTGAAACAAATTACCTCAAAACACAGTGACTTAAAATAATGAATATTTATTATATCTTACAAATATGTGGTTTGGCTCTCCGGTTCTTCTAGTTTGGGCTAACTCAGCTGACGATGAATAGTCTAGAATGGCCTCATTCTTATGTTTCGGACCTTAGTTGAGATGCCTCGAGGGGTTGACACAGCTGGAGTGGCTGGAACCTCTCTAAGGCAGTCTCTCTTTATCCAAATTGCTAGCCCGAGTTTATTCACGTAGGGAAAGGGTTTCCAGGAACAAGAGACAGCAAGTTCCAATGCATAAACCCTCTGTTTGGGCCACATTTATTATTGACACATTGGTCAAATGAGTCATATAATCAACACCAAATTCAAGAAATGGAGAAATAGATTTCACTCTTGATGGCAGAAATGGCAAAGAGATATGCATACAGTGAGGTATTGGATATATTTGGGGCCTTTACTACAACAATTTACCAAGACCTGAAAAAAGTTCATAAACTTTTGTGTACATGAAAATCCAAAGGAACACTGATGTGCCAGCCTTATGTGGTTCAAGTATTGACAAAAATTATAATTAGATCCTGGATAAAGTTATTTTCATTATGTTAGGCTAAATCAGCATTGAAAAGTATGAAGTATAAGCTTCAAGTTAAAACTCACCTAGTGGGAAGGCTCCCTGGTGTTCCTTTAGGTGTTTATAGAGGCACATGGAGGTAGTGGGGGGGGAGAAAAGTTTTCTGGGTGGAGCAAGAAGCCACCAAGTCTGGGGAGACCTAAGCAATTCTGAGACATTTATGTCTATCTCCTCCGCCACGTCATCCCACATTCTGTGACGATTAACAGCAAAGGTGTGATATCTTCATTGTCAATCCTAATAAAGAACCTGTGTGTAGCAATTATTAGGCATCTGATGTATGTGGTCAGACTCTACATACGTGTCGGAGGCCAGCCCAGTGAACAATTGCTTATCTGCTGCAACCCAGAGCCAGAATGGAACGGATCATTTTGTACCTGAAAAAGATATTTTGTAGGAGTTTGTTAAAAATAAAAACTTTTGAGTAAGATTGACACTTTTCATAAATGGTTTTGATTCAAGTGCTTTAGGTTATTCTGACCACACTTGGAGAAACTTTACTTTAAAGTCTGGGTAGGAGTTCTCTGGGTGCAAAGGAAAGGAGGGGCATCCCACAGAGAGGCCCAAGGATAGAGCAGGAACCAATCAAATGATGAAGGCAGTGAACGTGGCCCAGGGATGTGGAGAGATTGAGAAAGGTAGACCAAGAAAAAGATAAGGGTAAAAAGAGGAGAGCAAGGGAGCTGAGGAAACAAGCTTGATGGTGGACTGATTTCTGAAATGGAAACCAGGCAAACATTCCTGGGGGACTTGTGGATGGAATATAACTTGAGGTTATAAAATTGACATTGCAAATGGGAATAGTTTTAAATATATGCCCCATTATAAAAAAGCCTTTTCATATTAATTAAAAAAAAAAAGAGCTTGCTGTGTGATCTTGGGTGAGTTAGGAATTCAGCTGCTTGGCTTCAACTGGAAGTCACACATTGAAGGCCTGGTACACATTCACGTCTGTGAACCCCAGGGTCTAATAAATGCTTTTGGTCTCTAAGAACCATTCATGTGTTGTTGTGACTTGGACTGGACTATATCGATAGATCCCTCACATGTTCATTATGTTTAATATTTTATGCATACATAAGATGATTGATCATCTAAATTGTTTGGATGTGATTACTCATCTTAAGTTCTGCTCATGACCTGCTTGTTTGCAAAAGAGCTTTGTTATTAAGAAGCAGTAATGAAGTACTCTAGGTTTATTTTCATCCATAAAGATAAGATCCATTCAATCCTCAAGGGTTTGGAAGATGCTGAAGGTAGTAAATATCCCTGCTGGCCCATAATAAATGAATTTTCTATGCCCGAGATTTTCTAATATAATAGTCCCAGTAACATTCTAATACTCTCTTAGTGTTCACTTGGGAGTCTCTAAAAGACATAAACTAAAGAAATTAATTGAACCTAAATTAAAACTGGTCTAACAATTTTTTTATTCCACTAAAAGTTAAGTTAGACAATATATATCATTGGCATAAACCTGTGATATTTCTGCTTAATTTGGAAATTTCCTCCACTTCTAACTCCTGTTTTTTATTCTTAGAACTGCAGCTTTCTTGGTTCTATTGTTTGGCCATGTGGTTTTGAAAGGCATTCTGGAAGCCTTGTTCCAAATTAAGCTTATTGTCTCATCTGAACCGGATTTACTTCCTGATGTCCCTAATTCTGTTAACTGCTTCATAATTCCTCAGTCCCCCAGTTCTAGAAGATGAAGATTTTATTAATATCTTTCTCTTTACCTGGCTCCCCAACAGGTCCCAGGCTCTATGGCTTCTATTTCTAAATGACTCAAGCATTTACTATTTTCTTTCAATTACTATTTCACTAGTTTACTTAAAGTTTCTATTTTCTCTCTTATGGGTAATAGCAATTTAATATATTTTATAAACTGTCTCATTGCCAACTGTTTATCCATTTAATACATTCTGCCTATTGATTCATACACTTATTCAATAAACAGTTACTACATGCTACACTGTTCTGAACACCGCAGGTGGAGCTGAGAACAAGTGAAACATAAATCTCTGCCCTCTCAGAGCTCCACTTCTACTAAAGGTGGCAGAAGATAAAAGATGAATATGGAAAATATATGAACGGCTACAGTAATAAGTGCCAAGGGGAACAATAAAACAGTAAAGGAAGACATGAAATGTTAGGTGGGGGAGCTAAAATTTTAGATTGAATGAATGGAGAAAGTCTTAGGAGGAGAACTTTTAGAAAAACCCGAAAGAAGAAGGGAGCTACTTGTAATGCAGTTAGGGTTACTATAGTTGCTCTAACATATTGGCTTAATTTTTTTAAATGTATATTTTTAAATTTGCATAGCAGATCAATGCAGGAAGGCTCACAGGCTTCCACGTGATGACTCAGGACACAGGTTTGACACCAACTACCTGAAGTCAGGCCAAACATCCCATGTTAAGGGAATAGTACTCCACAATGCTGCTGGCACTTCAGCTGCAAGTTTGGTGATCTGCAGGCTACACTTACTTCTGACAAGCTGACTACAAATTCAGGGGTTTTCATTACCCCTGTCGTGTTTTAAACTTCCCTAGAACAACTCACAATGCACAGAAAAGTGCTGTACTTACAATTATAGTTTTATTATGACAAAAGGATACAAATTTTAACCAACCAAAGGAGGTATGCATGGAGCAAGCTGTGGCTGAGTCCTGGCATAATGATGAATGACATTACACAGGGTTTTGCAAACCAGAGATCCTCCCCTGATCTTTGAGGTTCGTAGTTTTTACTGGGGTTTCATTATGTAGGCATGAGTGATTGAACCATTGGCTATGTTACTTAACCTCCATCACCTATCCCCTCCCTGGAGATTAAACTGATATCACATGGCTCAAAGCCCAAACCCTCTGTTCACATGGGGGTCCATCATGGATAACAAAGACACTACTATTACTTTGGAAATTCCAAGTGTTTAGAAAATACCTCCCAGGAGCCACAGACATGGGCAAACCAAATTCTTTATTACACAGGTTCCTTCCATAATGTGTTTTCCTCCATTATCAACTTGTGACCCCCACAAGATTGCCACGGAAGAAGAAAGAGAGGAGCTCTTACCCTCGACACACATTACTCTGCTAGTCACACAGACACAGCCAGATGTAAAATAAGCTGGGAAGTATAATCCTTGGCTAGCGGCAGATTTCCAGCAATTTCACTCACCAAAGAAGGGAAGGCGAGTGTGTGGTTTAGTCACCACTATGGTACTAACAATGTTACCTGGGGTAAGAGCAAATAGGCCCCTTTCCCAGTGTTCTTCATTCCTTCGGTAGACAGCTTTCCATGTGCTGTTATCTGCTTATTTTTTTCCTTATTTTCTAATATTTCTTATAGTTCAGGTCTGCTGGACATGATTTCATTCAGCTCTTGTGTGCTTGAAAAGTCTTTATTTCACCTTTGTTTGGGGGTATACAATTCTAAATTGAGATTCTTTTTTTTATTCAGTATTTAAAAATAATGCTCCATAATCTTCTCACTTGGATTGTTTTCAGTGACAAATCTGCTTTAATTTTTGTTTTGTTTCTCTGCTCATAATATGAGCTTTTTTTTCCTTTGGCTGTGTTTAAGACTTTCTCATTTTTTACACTTTTGAAGAATACGATGATGATATACTTTAGTATCATTTTCTTTGTTTTTTTTTTATATTTGCAAATGCAGATTTATTATTTTCATCCAGTTTGGAAAATAATCAAGGATTATTTCTTCAAGAAATTTCTTCAAGAAAATATTCTTCAAATATTTTCTTTTCTATTTTTCCTCTCCAGGATTGGAAACTCCTGTTATATATGTATTAAGCTGCTTATGTTGTCACACAGCTCACTGATTTTGTTTTTTGTTTTTTTTAATTTTTTCTCCATATTTTATATTGCTATATTTCAAGTTTTTTCTGAAATATCAAATCTTTTTAAAATTCCATTTAGCATACTTGATTTTACATCACATGTTGTAGTTTTTATTTTAGAAGCTCAGTTCAAGCCCTCTTAAGTATCTTTCATACCTAAACATATTCAATCTTTGCTCTAGTTCATTAAATATATGCAATACAGTTTTTAAAAATTATTTTATTGTTGTTTAAGTGCAGTTGTCTGCATTTACCCCCCCACCACTTTCCCCCAACCCCAGGCATCCTCACCTCCCTCCCCTGATTCCACCCCTCCTTGGTTTTGTCCATGTGTCCTTTAGAGTTGTTCCTGAAAATCCTTCCCCCTTTTCCCCATTATCCCCCCCCCCCATTTCCCCTCTGGTTATTGCCAGATTGTTCTCAATTTCAACGTCTCTAGTTATTTTGCTTGCTTGTTTGTTCTGTTGGTTAGGTTCCACTTAAAGGTGAGATCATATGATATTTGTTTTGCACTGCTTGGCTTATTTCACTTAGCATAATGCTATCCAGTTCCATCCATGCTGTTGCAAGGGGTAGGAGCTCCTTTCTTTCTGCTGTGTAGAATTCCATTGCGTAAATGTACCACAGTTTTTTGATCCATTCATTTACTAATGGGCACTTAGGTTGCTTCCAGCTCTTGGCTATTGTAAATTGTGCTGTTATAAGGAACATAAAAGAAAAAATAAACAAATGGGACTAATCAAAATAAAAAGTTCCTGCATGGCTAAATAAAACAGCATTAAAATGAAAAGAGAACCACCTGTATGGGAAAACATATTTGCCAATGATACTTCAGACAAGGGTTTGATCTCCAAAATATATGAAGAACTCACACGACTCCACTCCAGGAAGACAAACAACCCAATTAAAAAATGGACAAAAGACCCGAACAGACACTTCTCCAAGGAGGACATACAGAGGGCCCAGAGATATATGAAAAAATGCTCAGCATCACTAGCCATCAGAGAGATGCAAATTAAAACCACAATGAGATACCACTTCACGCTGGTCAGAATGGCCATCATAAACAAATCAACAAACAAGTGTTGGAGAGGATGTGGAGAAAAGGGAACCCTAGTGCACTGTTGGTGGGAATGCAGACTGGTGTAGCCACTGTAGAAAACAGTATGGAATTTCCTCAGAAAACTAAAAATGGAACTGCCTTTTGACCCAGCAATTCCACTGCTGGGATTATATCCTAAGAACCCTGAGACACCAATCCATAAGAATCTATGTACCCCAATATTCATAAATCAGTTTTGATTAGTTTGTTTTTCTCTGTATCATGGGTCATATCCTCTTGTTTCTTTGCATGTCTGGTAATCTTTGATTGGATGCCAGACAAGGTAAATTTTATTTTGTTGGGTGCTGGACATTATGTATTCCTATAAGCATTATTGAGCTTTTTGGTATGATGTAATTAAGTTACTTAAAAGCAGATTAGTCTTTTTGTGTTTCTTTTTAGATGGTATCATGTTTTAGGTAGGGCTAATTATCCTCTCACTACTGAGTTAAGGCCCTTCAGAGTCCTCTATTCTGAGATTTCTACTTTGGCTATTGGGTACAGGTACTATTCATGGACTTACCATGAGTACCTTTCCTTGAGTACTTTCTTAATGTGCATGTGACGACCAAAGTTCTGCTGAGCACCACAGAGCAATATATACATATCTCCAGGTTCCGTTTGTGAACATTAGCCTCCTTGGCTTCCCTGAATTCTCAGCTCTGTTTCTTCAATTTGAGACATGTACCAGGCTCTACATGGGTCCTCAATTTCTGTGCCATGTCTTGGAAATTCTCTCAAGACAGAGTGCATTTTTGCCATCATCTGAGGCAATTACAGAATTCAACTCTTTTGTTTCTGGTGAATTAATCTCCTTTGTTGCCTGCTGCTCAATAGCTTGAAAATGATTATTTTATATATTTGTCTGCTTTTTCTTAGTTGTTTCAGATGGGAGGGTAAATCCATTTCATATTACTCCATTTTGATTAGAAACTAAAGTCAGCAGTGTCATTTTGATTTGTGTTGTGTTTTGTACTTGTGTTCACTTCTTAAAACTATACTAAGGCAGTACTTATAATAAATAGTCTAGAGGGAAAAGATGCATATGTTTAAGAGAAATAGATAATTGTAGAGTTTTTAGGGTGGTTAAAACTCATCTGTTCTTTGAAGGAATTATTTGGAGAAAACAAATCAGTCCTTTCTGTTTTACTTCATTTCAGCCTATCACTAATTTCTAAGTCCATTTCAATTTATACTTGTTTGATACATTAAATTATTTATTTATTTATTTTATATATATGCTATCCTGTGTTTTCTTTCTTCTGTGTACTTTTTGTGTAGATTTTGAAACTTAGAAAAATTAGAGAATGTGGCTTTAGTGTTTTTATTTGAATAATATTTTCAGACATTTATTAAAAGTATTTTATTGGGCAAGAATCAAACAAGCAGCCCTGGTTGGTGTGGCTCAATGGATTGAGTGTCAGCCTGTGAAACAAAGGGTCACAGGTTCAATTCCCAGTCAGGGCACATGCTTGGGTTGCAGGCCAGGTCCCCAGTAGGGCACGCTCAAGAGGCAACCATACATTGATGTTATTCTTCCTTTCTTGCTCCCTCTCTTCCCCTCTCTCTAAAGATAAAGAAATAAAATCTTTAAAACAAAAGAATCGAACAAGCAATTAAATGAAAACAATCTAATAATGGCGTGGAAGTACTATCTCTCTTACCACTTTATAAAGAGATAGAACTTATGCAAATAGTTTGAAGGAGCTTGTTTACAAGAGTGTTTATATAAGCATCTTGTTGCATTGACAAAGGCCATGGGAAGCTAACTGCTCAGAATGACTGTGTTCAGAGACTCAGGAGGTTTAAGAACAAGATAACATAGAAACTTTGGGTCTCACCAAAATTCAAGGTGATTTTCAGCCATATATTGGCAGTGGTCACTTCAGCAAATTATTTTTTTTTAAAGCATTGTTTTTGCTTCATTTGCCATCTGGAGTAAAAGTCCTCAAACATTCTCACCAAATAGATCATAATTAGAGAGAGAGAAGGAATAACATTTTGCAGAAATGTTTGGAAAGGTGAGTATTATGCAAAATAAAAAGTAGAAAAGCAATAAGATAGTCTGGGACAAACTTTACTGAAAACAGAATAAAACAATACCAGACCCAGAGCCATGGAGACTGGATAAGTCAAAAACAATCAAAGAAAAAAAAATAAAGTAAAAATAATTAAAATGTTGGCATGCTGATTGGGGAATATGTTTACAAATTAAAGTTTGATCCCTAATCTCCAATCTTTAGACTTCCTAAAGTCCACTTTGAAAAAAAGGGGGTTGGAGTACAGATGACTGGAGAGCATCCTCTTCACAGTGGAGAAGAGTTAATCCACAATTTAATTTTTCAAGGAACAGTGGCCTTTTAGAATCCATTAAGCCATGAAGCTTAGGGTTAGTAAAAGGTTTTCTTCACTTCACCTTGGGGTTAATTTCTCACATTTTTGTGTTTGAATATTTACTACCACACTGCAGAAGTGTTTGAGTTTTTTTTCTTCTCAAACTCTGCCTCATTTTCATTCAACACTACAGTTTGCCTTCCCCCAGTGCATACAATTATCACCTCTCCACTCTAATTAGCTTCCAAGCTGCCTATATTGTCTCCCTCACTTTTATGATATTGGCTCCATATATTTTGATTTCTTAATTAGATTTTGATTTATCCCATTTAACAAAGTGTTGCCAAGTGATTTCCCCCCCTTTTTTTGTATATGTCCTTTTTGAAATCTGGTTTCCTGCTCAATATAGCTCAAATCTGTTCTTGCTGCAAAATACTAAATCTCTCAAAAAAACCTTTATAGAATATATTTTTTAAGGCTATAATAGTGCAGAACAAACAATCAGATCAATTTTTAAAGGGTTTATTATTTTTCACTTGATATTCCTGGACTTTGTCAGTGATAAAAATCACTTTCTATTGAGACTAACTTCTTTCTTGCAAATCTCATTTGTGATAGTTTGTAATGCCTTAAAGACTGGAGGATGTAGACATCTGAAAAGTGTGATTTCTTAACAGACTGTTTATGTACTAATGTGTAAAATGTCCCAGAAATTTGCTCTACCATTTCTGTTGCCCGTGGGGGGTTGAGAATTCCAACAGCTCCATATGTTGGTAGTTGTCTAACCATGTTGCATCGCTTGTCTGTTCCCATTGACTGTCACTCAGTAAAATATTCCATCAAAATTTCTAAAAATGTAAAAATAGTTATTTTCCTTACAATTTTTATAATGTTTTAAAGTTAAATTACTCCTGCCAGTTCATTGCACATAGCAAGGATTTATATTGACACATTTCAGTGTTTAAGTAAAAAATAAATATAGTACTTAAAAGTGAGAGGAATAAATATGAAAATATAAAATGCTTAAAGCTTCACTATTGTGGTAATGGCCATTGAAGTCTTTAGTTTGTTGTAGTTTTCATTTTACTTTTGACTACCCAAATTCTGAGTTTAAGGGCCCTGATTAAAATAAAATGAGTGATTTTGTTTTAAGGTGTCATGAGAAGAAATTGCTTTTAACTTATATTCATGGAGAGCATTATAAACTAAAGAATTTGGAAAGTTTGGGTATCTAGTAAACAGGTGGCTTTTGTGTTTAATTCACTAACAAGCTGCTTACATATTCTACTCCACTTTGCCACATCTGTAAAGTGGAGATAACGAAAATCTTTATCTCACATGATTGTGGGGAGGATTAAATGAGATGATACGGGTCACAGTGCCTGCCACATAGGAAATATCCAGTAAATGCTATTTTAATTATTATTTGACTGAATGGATTGAATCAGATTATACTTGTCTTAAGCAAGTACATTGTGTCTAATAAATTGTAGGAAGCATTATATTAAGCTTTTCAGGGTTGAGGATACCCTTGAGTTCTTTAATATGTGCGTACTTCTGTGTGTGGGTGGGTCACATTTTATCTGTTGATAAAAAATAGTGGTCTGAAATCCAAGTATTTCCCTGGGTCTACTTCATCAGATCGCTGTAATTACATTAATGTAGTGACCAGAGAAACCATTGCAGGAAGGAAAGCCAGGCAGAGCCTTAGGAGGGGTCATGAATTGTGTCCAAATGGACTTGGCACTTCTTAATTGTATCTGGTCAAGTATGAAATAAAAGAAAGGGTCAAGTGACTTCAAGGAGTAATATGGGAAGAGGACAAATTAAAGGATACCGATTAAGTAATCTAAACTATTATGCCATATATGACGAATAATTCATATTAGTAAGTTTTTTCATGACTAGTTTTATATTTTAGAATTTACTGATAAAACTTCTTTATTCTAAGAGCATCAAATACTTATTTTCTGAATGCCAAAATTCATCCAGCCACAGTGATAAATATGAAACGTCTATTGTTTTAATTAATTGTTAAAACCACAAGGGAAATATTCCCATTTCTGTTTTACATAGATGGAAACTTCGACTCTGAGAGTTTAAGAAGTTTTCCAAAGTTACGTGACTGGTAAATGGCACAGAAACATGTTTGTGAAGACAGACATCCCTGAGCTTAGTGTGCCCGTGGTTAGTAGTCTGTGTTCTTCCTGCTGTGCTGTGCTGCCTTTCTTTCATAATATTTCTTTTTTCTTATTTATTTATTTTAAATTATAGCTAACAGTCAATAGGATTTTGTATTAGTTTCAGGTGCACAGCATAATAGTTAGACAATCATATATTTTACACAGTGATATTTCCAATACCCAACTGGTACCACATATAGTTATTAAAATATTATTGACTAGATTTCCTATGCTGTGCTCTTTCATAATATTTAAACTTTGAGCTATTGAAACCTAATTTTGTGTTGCAGCTGGTAAGCCTCTTATGATGTGTCAGTTTGGGTTGCATGAGTAAGCAAATAGTTATGAGTGTACAATTTGCATATCTACCTCATGGAACTATGGGCCATCTTGGACATTCACGGGGCAAACTTGCCTTTGTGCTCCCAGTGGCCTGAGGATAGACATATTTTTGAGGTGCTGCCATGAATTTTAGGTATCTGAGTGGTAGATTCTACCTATAGTTCTCTTAGAAACTTTCCGCATACATTAGAGCTCTAACCTTAAATTAGCAGAGAGTTAAGCACTCCCTTCTTCACCTCAGAAAAAGGCATAAAGAAGCAAAGGGAGAAAGTGAGGAAAGGTTGCTCAATGGCACCACTGTATAATACTTTGCAGTCTTGATTCTCTCATATAATAAAGGAAGGTTTAAAAATAAAATGAACTTTGTTGGCTAAGACACCACAAGTGTAAGCCACTTTCCTGGAGGAAGTAGTCTCAATCTACTCAGTCACTATAGAATACGATTATTGCTTATGAACACTGGGTGAGTGAGGACCCTAACAGAGCCACTCATAGGAGGACCAGCTTGTAAACGGCAAAAACCAAACAGAGCAGAGTGCCTTTGTTGCAGGCAGCTACTGTCATCCCAAGAAGCTGCAAGTGCTCCCAGGGAAAGTGGATTAGGAGAAGAGCTCGGTAGGAACAATCATTGGGAGATTATCAACAACTTGCTTTATTTTTAGAATTAGCCAATGGTTAGAGAAGATAGAACATTCAGCTGAGGAGGTCATGGCTAGCCCTCTCAACCATCTCAAAACAACTACTCTTACAAGACAGTATGAATAACTATGAAGGTCTATTTATATTCTATAGAAATAAAGGTTACTATTTGGGGTTGTTTTTTTATGGCTTTGTGGCAAATTACCACAAACTTACTGGTTTAAAATATCAGAAGTATATTATCCTCCTATTCCACAGTTTAGAAGTCTGACTTGGGTTAAAATCAAAATGTTGTCAGGGCTATGTTTTTTCTAGAGATTCTGTGGGGAAAATCCATAACCCTGCCTTTTCTGACTTCTAGAGACTGGCTGGGTTTCTTAGCACTTGGACTTTTACTTTTTTCTTTTTGGGGGGAGGTGGTAAAAAAAGAAGTTCTTTATTATATAGTTTTCCCATTACTATCAAATCCCCTGACACCCTCTCCTTCCTGCAATCACCACACTGTTGTCTGTGTCTGAGTCCTTTTGCCTTTTTTCTCAGTCCCTCCACCCCCTAACTTTCCCCCATTCTCTGTCATCCTGCTCTCTATCTATGAGTCTGTCTATTTTTTGCTTGTTATTTCAGTTTGTTCATTTGATTCTACTTATGAGTGAAATCATATGGTATTTATCTTTCTTACTGGTTTATTTCACTTAGCATAATGTTCTCCAGGTCTTGGACTTTTTCCTCCCTATTCAAAGCCAGAAATATCAGGTCAGTTCTTTTCAGATCACATCACTCTGATTTTTTTGTAGCCACGTGTTGGGAATCGCCCTGCCTGGAATCAGAAGCTGTAACCCCCACCAAGGCTAAGGCTGAAGGAGCAACCTTGAACCATAAGCCACCAAGGAGACAAGCTTATCCCCCTGGCAGGAGTGCTGCTTCTGCTCCTTCATCCATAACTGGCCCCCAGTGCTTGGTTGGTTAGCCAATGACAGGTAAGATTCTCCAAGGGGGGAATGAGCTAAGACAGGCATGATCACATGGGAGACCCCCAAGGAAGGGCTTTGGGGGCTACAGCAAAAGGGGTGATGAACCCTCGCCCCTTGGCTTTAACATAGCCTGAGTCCTCATTGTCTGTGAGAAATCTCCTAATCTCTAGGCTGCCTTACTTCCCTTTGCTCCACCTAAGCCTGAAACAATGACAGAGGGTGGTGCAGCCCTGTGCTGGGAAGGGCGGGTTCCCCAGGCGATCAGGCCTAAGAAAGAATATGCAAAATCCTGTGAAACCTGCTTTGTTTAGAATGCTCTCAATTAAATGATAAGCGTCCAAACAAGAAATAAGTTTGTTCCTCAAAGTTTTACAGCTCTTTAGCTCTCTGACCCTGACTCAAAATAGGCCCTCAGAGTTCTTTGTTATCTATTGTTTGATCCTTACTTTCTGGCAATGATTAATGAGCTTTACTTGAATTCTTGTGCAAAGGAACCCAATAAAAGCCCATTGAGGAAAAGGCTCTTGGCCCTTCTCCTTTGAGAGATCAGCCACCTTTCCTCTCCAAGCAGATCATGTCTTGGTAGACTTATTCTCATCTGTAGTAGCCAGGGGGGCCCAGCGGGCTGAGCCCCCCCCCCCCCACATCTGTGGCCAAATTGCTCTCCCCTAGGGAGGGTGGCCAAGGCACTCTCCACTAGAGAGAGTGGCCATTTCATACCTATTTCCCCACAGGACTCGGTTGCCCATGTGTATGTTTTTTTCTCGTGTTTCAACGAGCATCCGCAGCCGTGATGGATACCGCTGGCCCGGTATCTGCCTCAGCCATGTCTCCCTCTCACTCTGACTTTATGGCTTCCTTCTTTCAAATATAAGGACCCTTGTGATTACACTGGGCCACTCAGACAATTCAGGATAACTCCGTATCTTAAAGTCAGCTGCTTGGAACCTTAATTCCCTCTGAAACCTTAACTCCCTATTACCATGTAACCTAATATTATCACAGATTCTGAAGATTAGGGCTTAAGCATAATTTTGTGACCATTGTTCTACATACCATACAAGTCTTTCAATATAGAATTTGTTGAAGAGAGAGAAGATGGTGGTGTAAGTAAACATGGGTCACCTCCTCACACAACCACATCAAAATTACAAGTAAACTATGGACTAGTTATCACTCAGAACCACCAGAAATTAAGCTGGATGAAAGTCCTACAACTACAGAATTAAAGAAGAAACAACACAGACACTGGTAGGAGGGGCAGAGACCAGAACAGGCTGGTCCCATATCCACATATGACAGATAAAAATAGGGAAGGATATCTTGGGAGTGAGGGTTCCCAGCTTCACAACAGGCCCCCAACCCAGGTTCCAGTGCCAGGAAAATAAGTTCCCATAATTTTGGCTATAAAAATCAGTGGGGATTGAGTCTGTGGAAGATAGAAACTGCTGCAGACTCAAGCAGTTACTGTTAAAGTGCCCACGTGCACACTTAGACTCATTCCCTCTGAGCTCCAGCACTGGGGGCAGCAGCTTGAAAGGCACCAGAAAATACAGGGAGGAACTGAAGTGTGATATCAGGGTGAGAGCTGGGGGAAGCTTTCTCTCAGACATAAGTGCTGGCAGAGGCCATTGGTCTTTTTCTGAGCCATTCTCCAACAGAGCCAGCAGGCAGGCCTCATATCTCAGACTCCATCAACCAGGCTCACACAGTTTAGCCCACCCTGGTGATTCCCTGAGACTGCGACTCACCCAGCTTTTGGGCCCTAAATTCTTTCAAACAAGCAACATCTGGCCTCTGTGAGCCCCATATCTCCCATAAGTGGCCCCATGCCAGCATTAGCAGCAGCCAGACTTGGTTCACAGCTTGGCCTTGCTTGGGCAACACCAAGCCCAATACTAAGTAGCAGGCATCTGCAGATCACTTTGTAGCTTATGCCAGGTAGCCCTGGACAGAGCCCAGGTGGAGGCTGACTTTGGCCTGCACCTCTGAGATATCCCTAGAGCCTGTGCACCCAGTGGACAGTTACAGACCATGCTGGTGCACCACCACCCAACCACTTCCACAAGCAACACACTCAAAAGGCAGACTTAGTAGACACCAGAGCTCTGTTGAAGTAAGCACTGCATTGTAAAGTGGGACCCTGCACAGCAGACCCTCCATGGTAATTAAAGGTTTGTGTTCAGCTTGAAGCTGATCAGCCTTGGTAAATCCCTCCCATTGACCTTCCAACAGCAATCAAGGCTCAACTATAACAGGAAGGTATACACAGCGCACAGGATGAGCACAACTTAAGTACTCAGCTTGGGTGATGGGGAAGCTGTGCCACTGGGCCATACAGAACTCCTACTACATTAGGCCACTCTACAAAGCCAGGGAGATGTAGCAGCTCTACTTAATACATATAAACAAGCACAGGAAGGCTGCCAAGATAAGATAAAGAAACATGGCCCAAATAAAGGAACAGAACAAAAGTCCAGAAAAAGAACTAAACAAAGTAGGTGCAAGCAATATACCAGGTGCAGAGTTCAAAACACTGGCTATAAGGACATTCAATAAAATTACAGGACATGGAAACCACAAAAAGAACCAGTCAAAAATGAAGTAAACACTAACTGAAATGAAGAACAACTTACAGGGAATCAGTAGAGTAGATGAAGCCGAGAATCAAATCAGTAATTTGGAATATAAGGAAGCAAAAAACACCCAATCAGAATAGCAACAATTAAAAAGAATCTCCCAAAATGAGGATAGTGTAAGGAGCTTCTAGGACAACTTCAAGTATAGCAACATTTGCATCATGGAGATGCCAGAAGGAGAAGAGAGAGAGCAAAAAATTATAAACCTATTTATAAAAATAATGACCAAAAATTTCCCTAACTTGGTGAAGTAAATAGACATATAAGTTTAGGAAGTGGAGAATGTCTCAAACAAGATGAACCCAAAGAGGCCAACGCCAAGATACATCATAATTAAAATGCCAAAGGTTAAAGACAAAGAGAGAATCTTAAAACCAGCAAGAGAAAATCAATTAGTTATCTGCAAGGGAGCTCCCATAATACTGTCAGCTGATTTCTCAACAGAAACTTTTCAGGCCAGAAGGGATTGGCAAGAAATATTCAAAGTGATGAAAAGCAAAGACCTACAACCAAGATTACTGTATACAGCAAAGCTATCATTTAGAATCAAAGCACAGATAAAGAGCTTCTCAGACAAGAAAAATCCAAGAGTTCATCGCCACCAAACCAGTATTGTATGAAGTGTTAAAAGGTCTTCTTTAAGAAGATCAACACTATGAACAATGAAATGGCAATAAATACATATCTATCAAAATTTGAATCTGAAAAATAAAATGAACAAGGAGAACAAAAACAGGATGATAGATACAGAGAACATTTTGATGGTTGCCAGATGGGAGGAGGGTCGGGAAGATGGGCCAAAAATATGAAGGAATTAAGAAGTACAAGTTTGTTGTTACAGAATAGTCATGGGGATAATATACAGCAGGGGGAGTACAGTAACCAAATAATATATATGCATGACCTATGGGCGTGGTTTGAGGACTGCCTGAGAGAGTGGGAGGGTTTGGGTGGAGGGGAGCAAGCAGGGAAAAACTGGAACAACTGTAATAGCATAAACAATAAAATATCATTTAAATTAAAAAAATTAAAAACAACAAAAAAGAAAAGCTGTGGGATTTATCTGATGAGAGGATAGAGGCAGAGTGAAACAACAGAGAAGCATGCAACATAAAATGATTGAACAGTTCAAATCTATAGCAAACTGTGGAGGTCTACATTCTGGACATCACATTTTAGGATTTCAAAGACAAGTAAACTTTCTTTTAAAGTTTAGGAGACTGGCATATTGCTACAAATATTTTATATCCAATTTCTGAATATTAAAACAAATTTAATTAAATAAAAAATTTATACCTGAATGCTCCAGCCAATTATAGAATCTTCCAAATAATAACCTTAGCTGGAGATGTTTGGGGCAGTAGAAAGGTAAAAGTCAAAAGGTTTGGAGGAAGGTGAACCAGGAGGGGAAGGGAGTGCATCTGCAATAGTGTCAACAATAAAATTAAATAAATAAAAGCATGAATCTGCCCTCAATGAGCCTGCAGGGAGTGTGTAAAAATACTCTTATCACAGAATCCCCTGCAAAAGCTAATTTTTCAATTCTGATAAATACTATAATGATGAAGTGTGGTTTTTAAAAGAGGGAGAGTGATTCACTTATAAAGGCTTATCTGGGGAAGTGTTGATTGCTTACAGGTAACAAGAGACTTATACTACATGAAAAGGAAAAAAGGGGAGATGGAGGATAATGACAGTCCTTTTCAATGTAGGGTCAGAAGGAACAGAAAGAAGGTTGGAAAATGTGAGAGGTTCATGTGTGATGAGGGTTGAGAAGAATACAGGGCCAGATTTTGCAGGGCCTGGCCACCACATCCACTAATTTAACCTTTATTCTAAGCTCAGCAAAATTTCACGGAAGAGTGTTAAACAGAAGCCTTCATTGGAATAAGTGTAACCAAGTATTTGTCCTTTGAAAAGATCACTCTTGCTACAGTGTGGTGAATGGATTAAGAAGGGTGTTCCAGCAGGAAGAAGCCAAGTAGAAATGATGGGGTCAGTTGGGAGCCTGTGATGTAGTCCTTAGGAGAGAGTGTAGTAGACTCAGTAGAGCTTTGATAGTGGTCATGTAAATGCAAAAATGTGGACATATTGAGAGTTATGTCAGAGGTAAAATCATCAGGACCAATGAAAGTATTCAATATGGGGAAATGATGCAGAAAAACATGCTGAGTAGAGTTTCTGGGTCTCGGGGCTTGTGGGACTTGGCCAGGTGGCTTCTTGTTTTGGGTCCTCTGTTGTTTTTATCTCTAGAGACTTGATTAACTTGAGCCTGCATGTGTCCACATTCCAAGCCCAATCATGTCACCATCTCTTCTGCCTTGGAAACTTTTTCTTGTTTTGTCTTCATGTTGTACTACCTCCTGGGCTTTAAAGTTGCCCTCTACTCACTCTACTATAGATGGCTACATTCCACCTTTCTTTGTCAAATTTGTAGGACTCTTGCTATTATTCGCCCTTTTTGCTGATTCAACCCAGCAGGTCTATGACACAGAAAGCATTTGTTTGGTGGTGACCTTCAGAAAATGGTCTCTAGATGCAGGGGTGTCCAACCCTTTGGCATCTCTGGGCCACACTGGAAGAAGAAGAGTTGTCTTGGGCCACATATTAAATGTACAAACACTAATGAAAACTGATGAGCAAAAAAAACGTTTTAACCAAGTTTACAGTTGTGTCTTGGGCCACATTCATAGCCATCCTGGGCCACATGCAGCCCACAGGCCATGGGTTGGACACCCCTATTAGAGACTCATTCTTGCAGATTTTGCACTATATTTCCAGTTTGATTTTTGAACACCACCCTTGAATGAGGGTGATGACCAGATATGAGTCATTAGAGTCGAGTCGCATCACCACCTGCTTAGCTCTGTACTTCCCAGTGCTCAGTATTGCCCTGTCTCTCTTTTCTTCTACCTCTCTAAGGACAGGGTGACCCGGTGATTTGGTTTTCTAATTGCCACCACTAATTATCACACCACTGCTCATTGTGCTGCCTGGTAATGGTATCTCATCTGACTATGATAATTCCTAGTCTAATTTAGTCTGCATGTTGGCTCTAAAAATTAAAATTTTAGCTTATAATATTCCTGAAATAACTGATCAAGGACTTACAATTGGCCTTTCAGTTTCAAAGAACTACATAGAGTCATAGAAAAACAACCAAATTCATAGTGAAATTACTATGGATTTCACTAATAATTTTATGGACATTATTCTTATCCTTTAACAACTATGAAAAGTAGGTATTATTGTATCTATTTTATGAGACACAGAGACTCATAGCAGTTAAATATATTATGGTAGCTGAATAACTTAGAACAAGGTATATTGTTTTCCCAAAGTTACATAGCTCATACCTGATGGACCTGACACCAAAGGTTTGTGTTCTTCCTTTCTGGTCTGCATCCCCCTGGGTTGTATTTATATCTTTGAGTAAGATCAATACTAGTTTTCAGTCCTACTCCATTTCCTAAAGCCATCAGTCCCTTTGGCATCAGATGAGGCATTGGATCACAAACCTGAATATGCATAGGCTATGAGAATGTTGATAGCATCTTAGCACCCCTTCTTTCAACACTTAGCAAGTCTGTGTATACATAGCTACTCAACTCAGAGCTTGGAAGTGGTTGTTGGTGCTGTCATTGCACCAGCACACTGCTCTTACTTCTTAGCTTCCAAATTGATAGCCCCCTGTTGTCACGCCTCTTCCTTCAGATCTACTCACTCTGGGATGATTTCAGCTAAGGAGAGTTGAGTATGGCACTGCTGAGTGATCTTGGGACAATCTGATCCCAGCAGTCTTATTACTGTGCTTTGCATTTCTGTTTAAATTGATTACTTCTCAGGTTCATGTTTAGACCTGCTGAGTAAACAGGTTTCTGATTACCTCCCCCCAGACTGATTAGTTGCACTTTTCTAAATGGAATCTCATTTTCTCCTTTTCTACTTGCATTTGTAATCTCATTAGACCTTTTGTTATTAATTCTTAGTCACCTAGTGTGTGCAATAGCTTCCAACTTTGTAACATCTGCAAATTGTATCAACATGCTGTGTGCCCTGTCTTTTACATTCTAATTCTAACATCAATAATCCAGATGTTAGAGAAGACAAGAGCTTCATGTCAACCCCTGTGGCCCTCACAAGAGATCACCTCATGTTCTGAACTCCGCCACTTGTGATCACTTTTTATTGGTGACCATTCTGCCAAATTGACATTTATGTAGTCTCATTTTCTACAAATTGAATGATCATTTAACAGCAAAATTTCAAAGTTGTACCACTTATTTGAAGGGCAGCAGTTTAGTTTTGGTGCACTCTTGAATTTTGTGTAGAAGTTACAATTAAAAATATTCTGTGACAGTCTTCAAAAAGTCTATGATAAGAAAGAATTTATGTAGCATTTTCTTATTTCTAATATATATTTTTACCATTTATAGTCATTTTTATAATTACTCACTAATTTGAGTCAAGTGTGTTGCTTTTTAATTGCAGAAAGAAAATGAATCTTATTGAACTTCAATGTGCAAAATACATGTGTCCCTAAATTCAGATCAATGAGAACTGGGATTTGATGACATTTCCAGCTGAATTCACTGGCAACTTACACCTTTTTGTTTTCATACTCATTTTCTTGTTTAAATTTCTCTTTGTGAACCATAGTTAATGAATTTAAAATACTTTATTGGAATAATTATTTAATTGTTAGAATCACAGTATGATCACATTATGCACAGAATAACTATTTTCATTTTAATGAAATCAATTTTTAAAGACCACTTTAGTGATTGCCATTTCAGGAAACACTCTTCCTTTTTAAAAGGCATAAAAATATGCTCCCTTATGCCTCTCTCTGTCTCTTTCTCTGTTTTTTCAGTCTCATTATCTTTTTGCTTTATCCTATTTCTAGAATTGATCATTTTGTGGCCTATGTGGACTTAATCCTGGAGCCTACAGAAGCCAACTGACTGCATTCAAATTTATAGAAAAAGCAGTGCCACATTCTGAGGGAATTTTACTCATAATTCATTAATGTTTTTCATAACATATTTGAACAACCTGTAATAAATATAGAATAGCAGGCAGTAATCAGAGAAAACTATTAATGCATTACTAATTATTATATTTTATATGGAAATAGTTCCATTCTTCTGGTATAACTAAATATTTTAAATCATTTTCACATGAGATATTGAGGTAGACTATATATAAAAGTAGCTAAATCCATTCTAAATGGGAGCAAAATTCTAAAGACTGACTTACATGATATTGAAGAGAAAGTTAGAGATTCGTAGCTACATATGCTCATGAGCAAAAACTATAGCTGAGGTTTACCATAACTGAGGTTATTTTAACAGATTTTTCTCTGGCTGAGGACTAACAATAAATAACGTATTGAAGTTAAAGTAGGATCAGTATCTATGTAACTTGGAAATGAATGTAACATAAACATTGCTAGAACTGCCTGATCAGGTAAGTGTTGCCTTTGCGCTTTTGAAATACTGATCCCAGACTGGCACATCTGTCTGCTCAGTAAGGACCTAAGTTTGTCCAACTTCTTGCTCTGTCAACTTGCCAGAAGATTTCTGCTTTTCCTTCAAGTATCACTGTTGCATTCCAGACAGAAAGAGGAAAGAGCAAAAGGTTGAAAGAAGCTAAGCCTGTCATTTTTCAACAGGAAAACAATAGTTTTCCCCAAAGCTCCCCCAGCAGACTTCTCTTTACACTTCTCTAACTGCAAGAGAGTCCATAAGGTGAATATTTTTAACATCATACACAAAATCAATTTATAAGATAAGAGGGAGAACGGATTTGTGATGTCAATAGGCAATGTCTGATATAAGGCACGGAAAGCATGTACCTCTTACATGTCCTCTGCCCCCGAGATACATAAAACTATGCAATACCACAGGTTCCTTCTCTGAACATTCTAGTCACTCATCTGTCCCAGCAAAGCATTACCAAATCTTGCCTCTTACACTCAGTCTCTCAGTATAAGCATAAGCAGGTGATTTCTCTGAACTGACATTCTGAGAAACAAAGAACCTATGTACTAGGTGGTGCAAACCTCTTAGTGCATGGAATTTGAACCAGCTTTCTTGACCTTCTAGATAAAAACTCTAGAGGAAGACCTTTCTTTATAGTTACATGTACAAAGGTAAATGGAGCTCAAGTTGTCTAGAAAAAGAATATAAAAATCATGAGTTATACTTCTCTATTTATTCAGAAAGTTTCTAGAAATGGACTAAGCTTATCCCCAGTCTTGCACAGTTATAGAAAGCTATATCAGTCAGAGTTTAGGAACATTGAAAACTTGAGAGAGAACTGACTCTATCATTTACTAGTTCTGGGGTCTTTGGCAGGTTATTCTACCTCTATGAAACTCTATTTCATAATCTCTAAAGTGCAATAGGGATAATAATTCTTACTTTAAAGGTTGTTTGGGATTAAAAGAAATAATGTCTTTTATAAAGAGTTTGGGACAAAATAACTTCTCAATAAATCTCAATAACTGGCAGCAGTATTCTAGTTTGCTCACCCTTCCAGGGGTTAGGGAAAGACCCCTTCTCACATATGTACCTCTAACATAGTAGAGAAGTGAGCTCTAAGTAAAACCAGCATTACCACCATCATCATTACTATCATTATATAATGTCTAACTTAAATTAAAGGCTGGCTATGGGCCAGGTGCTGAACAACTCATTATCTCCAACCCACAATAAATTTAACCAAAGAAGAAGCAGGAAAGACCTTTGAGTCTGTTTTATTTAGCTTTAAGAAACTTTAAGAACATGTAAAAGCAGCAGTTAGATTCTTAAGTGCTATTGAAAAGTTAGACTCTCATGATGATAGTAAGTTAGCAGTCTTGCCCAGTCAGATTAAATGAGTTGTGTTTCCTGGGCCTCTTGAGTGCCCAACAGAAGATGATGGAGACTTTATTAAAGACCACCAGTCTGTGGCTGAATGGCTTTCAATACTAACCCTTTTCTGCTGGTGTCTTTAATATGGTAGTCTATTTAATTAATAGCACAGTATTAGCTAAAAATCCAGGAAAGGAGAAAAAAGATAAAACTTAACTGCCCCTAAATCTTCTCTATAAAGAAATACGGCAAACAATAGCTCTCAGAGAAATTGATCTCCCAAAGAAAGTAAGAGTTTTTTCGCCTTTGTGAGGAGTGAGGAGGTGTGGCCTCAGAATATTCTCTTGGTATTTGTAACAGTGTGTACCATCCTGCTCACTTGCCAGTCATTCCCATAAGACTGCCAGACATTCAAGGGCAAGGACAGGGTTTTATCCAGATCTCTGGCTTTCAGCACAGAGCATCCTATATTGTAGGTATTTAACAAATGTTTAACTGAGTGAATTCACAAATAAAGTGTAATGAGAAATAACAGTAACTGGTGTTTCAATGAAAACAAAGTGGGTATTCTCAAATTAAGGCTTTTTATTGAATTTCTGTGATTACAATGGTTGGATTTCATCATATTTTATAAAACTCACTAAGTTCAGTGAATATAATTGCAGGGCATGTGTGCTCCACAGAGCCGCTCACACCCAAGAGCCCTCCCATGTTTTTCTGCCTCATCAGTCCTGCGAACCAGTCAAAGGCCATTGCAAATCCTCCCTCTTAGTGACAATTTTCTCTTTAACTGCAGCCAGTGCTGATTTTTTCCTCTTGTTTAACATGTTTATTAACTCATAGAGTATAATCAGTCCAGAGACATTTTAAACTGGATATTCCTGTTTCCTACTTGTTTCATAAATCTTTTCTCATTCATTCACTCTGTTTATAATCAGCTATTGGAATATTTTATGTGTCATGTAATGTTCTATGCCTGAAATATAATGATAAAGAAATCAACCAAGATTTTCAATTCTAAGTCAAAAATTCTATCTAATGTGCCTCTGTAATACACTATGCCTGCATCTGCAAGTATGCTGCTGCCAATTTTGATGGACTGAGTCTCATTGTTAATTGAGAGAGCATATATACTAAAGAGAAGACGCAAGGAATCCTGAGAGGACTGTTTCCTTTCATACCCATTGCCCATTTCTATGCCTGTGCTTAGAGCCAGACTCTAAAGTCAAAGCACTGAGACTCATTCTGTATCTGAGAGTTATTAACATCATGCTTCAAATAGTTATGATTAGTTCCAGGTCTTTCAAGGGGGTGGGATTTACCCTAATTGGACTTCTGAGGAAGAGGGCCAAACCTAATAGTAGTTTTGAAGCCAATGCTGGAAATGGAAAAACCTAGATTATTGTGTCTTTTCCCCCTTTTCTGACCAATATGCATAGCTGGCATATATTTGTGAGTGGTTTCAGGAACTATGCAATTTAAATTTTCATGCAACTTCTAGCATACAGGAAAATCTGGAATTGACATAGTTGAAAACACATGCTTCATTACAGAGTTTAAGTATATGGACCAGATGCATCCTTTGAAATTGGGGTTTTCATTATTCTTGTGCCCGATATGAAGTATATAAACTACTATTGGGAGGGAACTTTCTAACAAACTGACATGTAGCAAAAAATAGTATACTATTATGATTTAATTGCTTGTTTAAACTCTAAAATCCAACACAGGCGGTAATCAAAAATAACTCATGGAAGAATCCATAAAGTGCACAAGGATGCTGGGACTACTTGAACATAAACCTTTTGAGGGTAAATCATCAGTCTTTTTGATGTTCTTCCTTGGGCCTAATTAGTAACCAAAGGTGTGAGAGAGTGATTCAAGGTTCTTATGCAAAAATAGAGCAATTTAGCAATTCTAAGTGTGAAATATAAAGAAGAGCTTCATTTAGAGTTCACAACAAAGAGCCTGGAAGGACAATGAAAAATAGTTTAGATATTTAGTGATCTAAAATAGTGCAATTAATAAGGATACTTCCATAAGATTAAAAATGAAACTTTCTGTTTACTGCTAATGTATTCATCTTTATAGGCCAATCAGATACTTTAAAAATTAATTTAATTGTGATTTAAACCTTGATATTAGGATATTCCTAAAACTTATCAAGTATAGTTTATTGAGTTCATTTTTACACAGAATATACACAAATGTACTCACAAAGTACTCACAAAATGCATTCATAAAGATGGCTATGAATAATAAATTGATGATTGATCATTCTGAGTAAATGGAATCTTTTAAATTGAATCACAATTTATAGGTTTTAGGGAAATTTGTTATACAGAGAAGTCTCTTAATGGATATAATCACCATCTCCTTCAAGCTCTATAACATTTGAATGTGTGTAGTTAGAAGTACACATGTAAATAGATATCAGATGGCCATGTGAATGTAATTGCCCTAATTTTGGTTTGAGCTCCTTTTGTGACTGTATTGGGGATAATTTTACTGTTTAGGATACAACCTTACCAAATTACTTACAAAAGCTACATGCTTCAAACCTTATTCCTGGATTCTCTAAACTGAAATCAGACAATTTTCTGTGTATAAAAATTAGTTATGTGGCTCTGACTAGTATTCTTTCATTGTAACCTAGTCTCATTAAGAATCAAAATTAAAAACATTCTGAAGTTTCACCCTCTGCAACTAATAGTTAACCAAGCTTTCATTAGTCCTTTATAAGACAGAACTATAATCAAACCTACTTGGTTAATAATTCCTTTGTGTCACTAATGTTACTAACTGATTTTGTAAGTAAACTAAAATTACTTAAGAGAATGTCATTGCTCTTAGGAAATGCATACTGAGGAGGGGAGAGAAGGAGGGAGAAAATATAAACAATTTAAACAATTAGCCTATTTGGGTAAAGAATATATGGAGATTCCTTGTCCTACCTATTCTTATAGCTTTTCTGTACATTTAAAATTATATCACAATAAAACTTTTTAAAAAGTAAAAAAAAAGAAAGAAAGGTTTAATATTCTTAGCAGGTACAATAGCCATTTCTAATGATACTATATCTTACCATTTCAAAATAATTAATACCCACAAGTATCTTAATTTTGATATATCTTGCTTTATAAAATAGAGATTCAGTCTTAGCCTATGTACTTATATGAATATAACTTACAATCAACCCGAAATCCTTACCTAAATGGATCTGTGATTATTACTGTGAAAAGTTTAACATTTTGTCCAGTTTGGAATTAATAAAGAACAACTTTTGATTATAAGCAAAATATTGTATGAGTGTCACTTATGAAGTCGATTTGATTTCTGGAAAAGCTTCTCAGCAATAGCCTAGCATTTTCAAGAAAACAATCCCTGAGTATTTTAGTGAAAATGGGTATTTCATATGAACAGTATCATCACACTGACAGCAAATAAAAGTTACTGCTTTGTTGTTAGTAAAAACATCTGGCTAAAATTAGCACACATTTTCTTTTTGAAAGAAAGCATGCACAAATGGTGATGGAAAGAGACATGATCTGGGGTGGTGAACACATAATACAATATACAGATGATGTAATGTAGAATAGTATACCTTAAATTTTTAAACCTATATCATTTTATTAATCAGTGTAACCCCAATAAATTCAATTAAAAAAGAAGAGGAAAAGGAAAGCATGCATGAAATATAGTGAGAGTGATCTCAGAAAAATAATTCAAAACTTTAAATAGGATAAAGAGATTACTGACCATTGCAGTATTTGGGTTGACATCCTATTGGCTGGATAATTTCAATACTAAGGGTAAAGATTAACTTGTACTTTTCTTGTGGAGGGATGGGGGAAGAGCAAATAAGATTTGTTCAGTGAAATCACCTCAAATGTTTTAGTTTTGGGTGCTGTTGGACAATTCCCACTTTTATATTTAATATAGCAATTTATCCGAAATATTTTTTGTTAAATTGCCAGTATATACTACTTTATCAAAGATTTTTAGAACCAGCTTTAAAATCTTACTGCTTTCTTTACTAATTATTAAATTTATTAAAATTTTGATATGTATTTATTTTATATGCCATGACTTTACCTTTTTGAAAATTGTACTATAACGACTAGCAAACAAAATGAACAAGAACAGAGAAAAGAAAGTTCTTATATTCTTTCCTCTATTTCTCTTTTATAGACATTTCTCCAAGGTCCTATTATATTTGTAATTCTTAGCTGTTCTTTTCTTATTCCTAATGTACATGTAATTAACATAAAAATTTACTGTCCTAAAATTATCTTAGACATTTTATTTACAAGCTCTCTAACATCAGGAATGAAGGTTGACCAAATAACTTATGGCCACTGAGAATCAGCAGGGCACTTGAGTGCGCAGGAACATTACTCCAAAGCAGGTAGTACATCCACATCTGGGAAAATTGCTGAATTCTTGGATTCTTCTTTTTATTTTTTAAATTCTTTATTAAGATTTTATTTTTTACAGCAGTTTGAGGTTTACAGAAAATTTAAAGGGAAACTATAGAGATTTCCCATATGCCCCTTGCTCTCCTCATGTGGGGCTTCCTCCATATCAGCATCCCTACTAGAGAGGTACATTTGTCACAATCCATGAAGCTACACTGACACCTCGTATTACCCTAAGTCCATAGTTTACATTCCCTCTTGATGTTGTACATTATGGATTTAGGTAAATGTATAAAGACATTAATTTGTCATTATGGTACAAACACTGTATTTTTACTGCCCTAAAATCCCTTCTTTTCAACTCTGCCTTGGGCAACCTCTGGTCTTTTCACTATCTCCATAGTATTTCCTTTTCCAAAATGTAGTATAGTTGACATTATACAGTATGTAGACTTATCAGATTGACTCCTTTTACTTAGTAATGTGTGTTTATGGTTCCTTCATGTCTTTTCATGGCTTAATAGTTTATTTTCTTTTAGCACTGAATACTGTTCCATTGTCTGCATAAAGGATATCATGGTTACTTCCAAGTTTTGACAAGTACAAATAAAGCTGCTATAAACATCCACATGCAGGTTTTTGTGCAGACATGTTTTCAACTCCTTTGGGTAAATACCAAGGAGCCCAATCACCGGATCATATGGTAAGATTATATGTAGTTTTGTAAGGAACTTCTAAACTGCCTTCCAAGGTAACTGTACCATTTTGCATTCCCACCAGCAAGGAATGAGAGTTCCTCTTGATTCACATTCTCACCAGCATTTGGTGTTAGGGTCCTGGATTTGGGCCATTGTAATAGGTGTGTAGAATTTTTTTGTTGATTTAATTTGCATTTCCCTGGTGACATATGATGTGGATTCCCAACTTTTTCATTTTAAACATTCTTATAGCTCTAGCTATGAGAGTAGTTGCACATTAAGTAGTTCTGATTTCACCGAATCCAGAGCAGTTACATAAAAATGTATCTTAAGCCAGAAGAGGGCCAGAGTTCAAAGTCAGGGTCCAAGAAGTCAAAGTAACAAACTAAGAAGCTAAAGTAAGGCTGCTGGATTACCCTGGAATTGAGAACTTTGCTGGCCTTCTATCATTGAGGTTAACAGATGGGATCATTTAATTATCCAAAAGGTTCTTCCCTATAGAGAACAAGGAATCTTGTCTCCACTAGTGCACAGGCAGAAAGAAGATGCTCAGGGTAGATTATCCAGTGATTTAGGATTGTGAAGCACTGGCTGCTGCTCCTAATAGGACATTGATACCCTATTCTCTGGAAATAAGTCTATTACTTTATCTTCCAATCCCTCTGTCACTGCCTTATGCCTTAAGTATTCTAGCTCTATGGTAGTAGGTTTCTACTTTATTTTCTAACCCTTCCATAACTTGACTTTCCCCTTGTCTCTTTTTGTTTAGTTGATATTTTATCAGAAGATCATCCAATATCTCATTCTTTTAGTGACTGTATTCCATCCCTAAATTTCAGACTTCATATTATTCTTTGACTTCTGACGGTGGCCGTCTACCTTCCTATACTCCTTCTTCTGGTTTGCAGACATCCATTGGTTGTTTGCATCAGCCTAGTCCTCTATATTTTTTTATCCATTTGGATTTCCCACTAGGGTTTGAGTCAGTTTTTGATAGTGATATGCTTTCTTTGTCTACTTTTGTGGTCTACCCTTGAACTCATGTTTATGAGCACCTGTCCTATCCTGAAGTCATCTGCACTTGCAGAGCTTTCATTTAATGGCTTCTTCTCTATGATTCCTTAGCATCAGTTATGACACTTTATGAAGAAAATGAAAAGTTATTTTTTCTCTTTGATACTTTTACTGTGTGATGCATGAATGGATACTTGGTAGAAAGACCCCTCACTCTTAAGTCATAATTTGTGGCCCAAAGGAACTTTGGATAGTTTATTGGTAAAGCCACATAGCATTTAAATTTATAATATAGCAATATCTATATTTCAATTCTGGTATAACTACATTTCACTTGCAACATACTTTATAGGAGGGAGGTTCATTAGGTGCATTACTCTCTTCCAAAGTCTTCCTGAAAATGTATCAGACAACCCAGACAATGGGGTTAGGTAGTTCACATGGTCCATTATTTCAATAAACTCATTCATGTATATCAAAACATTGAAAACATGAATATAAACTGGGACAATGCCTCCATACATTGCAGTAAAAATAAAAATTGTCCAAGTGTTTCTGAATCTTATTCCTGAATCTTTTCTCTGGGCTTTTTGACTAATTTATTTTTAATAACCACAATGATAATGAACTAATACCTACCACTTACTGAGCCAGGAATTAAACTAGGAAATTTATATACCTAGTAACTTTCAATTATCACAACTTCTTTATAAAATAGAAATACTAATTCTGAATGAGACTGAGCAATTTTCTCACAGCCACGAAAGCAAGAAGAGGGGAACCATGGGCACATTCTCTGCACTATGTCTGACCCCAGTTTTTGCATTTCATTAAGAAACCTATTAATGGTTTTTACAGGCTGACGATTTCCATGAAGACAGAATTCTTTAATTTTACATTTCATAACTTCTCTTTCTGTATGCCCCAGAAAATCAGGAGATGGGAGAATAAGAAACTATCTCCACATTGTCACTTAAAAATAAATCAACAATCTGAAGAGATACAAATCACCTCCATTCTAAAAACAATTGAGACTTTCCAATATGTTCTAATCAACTATTCCAAAAATTCTTTATTGTATACTTAAGAAATCCCAAGACTTGAGGCTTTAATAATAACAGTAATGCATATACAAGTATAATGCTTTCTATATACCAGGCTTTTAAAAAGTCCTTTATAAAAATTAAATCACAAAATGCTCCCTCAGAACAACCTGAGAGGCTAGTACAATTATTATATTTGTTATATATTTGAGAAAACTAAATCAGAGCTAGTAAATAATGTGCCTACAATTGCCCCAATACAAGTCTGACCTTCTTTTTTTCCTAAGTTTCCTTAAAAAATGAGAATGAGTAGCATCTTAAACCTGTGCTTTAGGAATGTGTTACCTCTGGAATAATATGGTAGTTCATTGCCTTATTACTAGGAACATAGTGTCCCTGTGAATTTTTTTACTCTTAAAAATTTTTGAACTCATGACTTTATGAGAATTAGAATGCTACCTTATATAATTGGGTGGCTGGAAAGTGGTATAATACATAATTTAGTTTTTCTAAAAAACAAAAGATAAAAAAAATATCACTTCTCTGTCTGTATCTATCTCATTGCCACAGACCTCCATCCCCTTTTTCCATCTTGTTCACCTTTCTTCCCATTTCCTGAGTGTGTCCTCCCCACCCCCCTCCTAAAGACCATCCTTGGTGTCCAGAAATCTTTATGAATTATCTTCAGTTGGACAGATTTAGTTCTTAGGTCCATTAATACTCTGTGTATTGGCTAATATGTTTGTCTGATCTTGCATTTGAACGCATTTCCCTTATATTGAATTCCCAAATTGTTTTAAATTCTCCATTAGGATCATTTGAGATATTTAAAAATGTATGAAGGTTTGATGCCTCTTGATGTGAGTCTGTCAGTCTCTGCCAATGACTGCAGTCAGAAGCTCTGGTGATGAGAATGTGAGCTACTGCTGGACTTAAGTAGAACACTGTAGAGTCTTCAATGGTCCGAGTGATATCTTAACATGTCTCTAATTTAATGCTTTTATCAGCTAATTCAGTGTCCTATCCAGAGTCTATTGTTTTCCTTCAGTGCAATGAACTGGAGGGATAAAATGGAGAAGCAAAATAAGAAAAAAATGTCTAAGCATCGCCCTACCAGATTTTTGAAATGTGCACCACAAGCCAGTTTGAACCTCCACAGAAAGGTTTTTGAAAATAAAGATAAATTATTTAGACAATGTTTTAAAAAGACTGTTTTTCTTCAAAATAATTCCAGAATATAGACTGCTTTTAGAAAACATCCAGACCAACTCAACAAGGAGAGAAGCGGCAGCAGTTCAGAAGAGTTTGGAAGTGTTTTCTGAAACTCAAATGACGAGCCACACTGTGCTGCCAGGTACTTCACTCTGATTTTGAATTATAACCATGAAAACCAGACTGCACCAATTCAACAAACTGTGACTTTTGTAAGATTTTCTTTACAGAGAAATGAAGAAAAAAATAGGTCTTTCTTTCTACTGCAGTATGAGACCAAAATCTTCCAAGGCCATTTACTACTCCCCAAATCACGCAAGACTGTTGGTAGCAATTCGGCACTCGTGCCTGCTGAGATAAGTTTATGGAGGCAGGATGTTTGCATTGTACTGAAGTTTGAGGTATTATTTGTTTGGGGATAAATGCTTCCAATTCATGGCCTGAGCCAAAGACTTCAACATGTGCGGGCCCAGTGAGTATTGTTTATAACCCTGTTATAATCACGTACACAAACTCCTCTGTATGTCTATGTTAAATGTGTCACATGCTGAAACATATTATCACTTAACATTTGTTTTCAAATTGGTATATATTTATATTAGCTCAGGATGGCTTCAGTCGTTGTTACCTTTATGGAACCCTTAGATATATTTTTGTGCATTAATATAATTTTGAACTAGTTGTCCATTTCTCACTTGAGCACAATTTCAAATTACTTTAAAATCAGATGGTAAATTAGAATAATTAAACCGAGGCATTGAAATAATGGGCATGAAAATTTTTCTTTTCATTATTAATTTTTTCATCTTCAAGAAATACTTCCTGAGACTTTTCCTGATGGGAAAACTAGGGCCAGGTTGGCTGAATGGTCAGAGGAATTCAGTGAGGTTAGGCAGGAGAGGACTTCGTGATTTCTGATCTTATGCAGATGGTGACCAGGGAGGGCTACCCCCTCAGCTCTTCTCCCATTTTGAAGAGAGACACTTCAGTGGGCACAATACAGTCCTCAGCCATGGGTTCGGGGTATTATACTCCACAGCGGGAGCTTCTTTTCATCCGCAGTGAAATAGGCTTCCATTATAACCCTCAACTCTCGGAAAGAACAATTTAGGACTAAATTAAGCTATTGCCCACAATTGCAAAAAATTGGATACAACATCTTTTCGCTCCTTTTGAAGATATAATGACAATACATAAGGCTTACTTGAAGTGGAACAAATGTACCCAGCAAGCTGACAGGAGCATAAATCTGTCTGTGACGACTATAATGGAGTTATGCAGGCTGCTGCTTGTTAATCAAGAGTTTAAGTCTTAGGCGGAATAACCAAATCCTGTTGATTTTTGTTTTTTAAAAAGCAAGTCAAACTTTAATTTTCTCCCACAGATCTGACACTTCACATCTCCTTTTTCTTTTCTATCTCTCCTCATGTTTGCTCACTTTTAATGTAAATGTACCTATGGATTGTTGAACTTTCCCGAGACTCCTGCTGTGCTGATTAATTGTTAATGGATGCTAATGAGGGAGTGTGGTGAATCTACACTGATGTATTTAAGGAATGACTGATTAGATTTAGCGCTGGCTGTCAGGAGAGTACTTACCACAAGAACAAGTCCATAAATTAGCTCAAAAATTATTCTTTAAGATGTGTGTCATGGTAAAAATTAGAAAAAATAAAATAAGTAGGGGAGATGATACTAAAAGCTTCAAGTGATATCTACATGAAAGTAAGAGATATGCGTTTCTAACTGACTAGATTGTAACATATAAACTCAAACATAATTGATTGATTTTTCTCTTTTAATCTAGCTATTTTGGGTCTTGTGTTATACTGTCAAATATTATATGAGATACTAATACTGCTTATGAGTAACCAAATAAAGATTAAGCGATTTTGAGCTGTATTCTGTTTTGATGATCAGATTGAATCAGTTTTATGAGAAAACGTTTCTAAAAGTTTTTACCTAGGGAGCATTTATAATATTTTTATCATATGGGAGTAATTACATATTCTGTATGTAGTTGCTTAATCATGTTACTTCAAAAAATAAAATATAAATTTCAGCTAATTCATTTTATAACATCATTGCATTTGTTTATAAAGTTTATGAAGTTGTATCATGGAACTGAGCTATTGTGTGACATAGGGAATGTTCATTAAATACTAACTATTTTACATTTAAATCCATTTTAAAATATCTTTCCCGATTTTATTTGCCACATGTGGGTGTGGGATCAGCCCTTTCCTCATCTCCACCCCTCCTGATAGTCTCAAAGTGGCTTCTTCTTTATATCCTTAGCTGTAGGACCTCTGTCCGGCTATATTTCAGGTGGTTCTGAATTAGGGCTGTTCTGTAGTTTAGTTGTAATTTTGGTGTGATTGTGGGAGAATGCTAGTACCACATTTACCTACGTTGTCACCCTGACTGGAAGCCCTGCTCAGGTAATTTTTGACTCTGTGTCCGGAAAACAACAGTTTGCTAAAGAGTCTTTTTATCCTATTAAGCATCATGACAGACCGATAACTCATCAGGTATTCAAATTGCATTCTGGCAGAACAATAGCTATGGAATTTATCCTCTTACCTGTCTGCCAGCAATTAGGGATTAACAGGAGCCTGAGGATGAAAATGTGCATTCATTGGTCACTTCTCCTTGACTACAGTTGATTTGTTTTACTTGGCAGTTTAGGCCCCTAATTGCTGAACTATTTTTTTTCTAAGGGATTGCAGACACATTTCCAATGGCATGGCAATACAAGTCTTGGGAATTCATTGAGTGACATTTTGTTAGCAGGGCTTTTCAGAGAAACTTACAAACAAACACAATATATGGGGCAGCATAATAATGAGGTGCTAATGAGAAGTCTGGGACAATAACACCCTAGAAAGTGACATGTGGGATAATGAGGAAATAAACTTATTAAGTACCTTTCACTGATAATAAAGTTCCATGTCCTGTCTATGTGATATACTCTTACCTGATTTTCAATTCAGTGGATAATAGGAGTCTTTGGGGGCGGGGTTGAGCAGAGGGAAAGGGAGGGTCATGAAAAGAGAATAGAGATGGACCTAAGAGAAGTATTTATGCATTGTTTACCCAGAGAGGAAAATCCAAAAGGAACATACAACAAGGAATGAGAGAGAGGGCTTCTGGAGTCCCAGGTGTTCCTCTTAAATGGCCCATACACAGAGTTACTTGCTGATGGACTCACTCCCTCTAAGGTCCAGCTGAGACAGCAGCTCAAAAAGCGCCAAGGACATAGGAAAGAACTTGAATCGTCTGGCTTCTGGATGTGGGCTGGTGGGTCAGCTTTCTCCCAGACAAAAGTGCTGGAAGAAGCTATTGTTTATTTGCTGGGCCCATCCCCTCCCCCATAAAGGCACAGGCAGTTGTCATATCTGAGTCTCCACCTTGCCCTGGTGATTCCATGAATCCCTGCCCCACCCAAATTGCAGGCCCATTAAATCGGCTTCTAATAGCTTTTCCACACAACTGGCCAGTCTTGGCTTGTGCTGCAGACTTTCCTAAAATGACTCAGAGGTTCACAAACCCCACACAAGTAGCATCATGCTTCAGCTTTCCCCACATTTCTTACTAAGCCGCCCCAGAACTGGCACTAGTGGCAGTCAGTCTCAGTCCACTGCTTGGCCACACCCAGGCACCTCCAAGCCCAGAACAAGTGGCAACCATCTCCAGATTGCTTTGCAGCTCATGCTGGGTGACCCTGGCAGGGCATAGGTGACACTGAACTTGACCTATACCTTCCAGGAAGCCCCAGGGCCAATATATCTGGTGTCCAGGTTCAGACAAATCCAGAACATCACCTAATCACCTCTACAGGCAACACACTGAAAGGGTGGACTCAGTAAGTTTTAGGGCTCTGCTACAACAAGTCCTGCTCCATGGGGAAGGCCACCGCACAACAGCTACTCCACTATAGTGGCAGCTGATTCTCAGAGCCAGTGGGCCTGGAGGTCAGTCCCTTCCACTGACTTGCAAACAGCAATCAAGGTTTAGCTACAAAAGGAGGATGCACACAGGACAGTTGAAGGTGCCCTTGCAGTGCCTGGTTTGGGTGACTAGGGAGACTATACAACTGAGTTCCACAAGAAACCTACTACATGAGGCCACCGTACCAAGACAAGGAGATGTAATAGATTTGCCTAGTATGTATAAACAAACTGAGGGGAGCAGCCAAAATGTAGATACAAAGAAACATGTCTCAAATGGAAGAAAACAGAATAAAATTCCAGAAGGAGAACTAAAATAAACAAAATGGCCACAAGCAATCTACCAGATGCAGAGTTCAAAATGCTGGTTACAGGGATGTTCAACGATCTCTATGAGAAGTCAACAAGAATTAGGAAACATAAATCACAGATATAAAACCTAAAAAAAATTCAGTTAGAAATGAAGAGTATAGTAACTGAAATGAAGAATGCATTAGAAGAAATTAAGAGTAGACTAGTTGAAACAGAGGATCGTATCAGTGACTTGGAAGATAATGTAGCAGAAAGCACCCCAATCAGAGTAGTAAAAGAAAAAATATCCAAAAAATGAAGATAGTTTTAGGAGTCTCTGGGGCAATATCAAACATACCAACATTCTCATCATGGGGATGCTGAAAGGAGAAGAGAAAGAGCAAGGAATTAAAAATATATTTGAAGAAATAATGATGGGAAACTTTTCTTCTGGTGAAGGAAATATACATACAAACCCAGGAAGCACAGAGAGTCCCAAATAAGATAACTACAAAAAGGCCCACACCAAGACATATCAATTAAAATGGCAAATATTGAAGAAAAGGAGTGAATTTTAAAAGCAGCAAGAGAAAAACATTTATTAAGTTACAACAGAGCTCCCATAAGACTGTCAGCCGATTTCTCAACAGAAACTTTGCAGGACAAAAGGGATTGACAAAAAATATTCAAAGTGATGAAAAGCAAGCTCCTATAAGCAAAATTATTCCTATTATTTAGAATCAGAGAATAAAGAACTTCCCAGATAAGAAAAAGCTAAAAGAGTTCACCATTACAAAATCACTATTACATGAAATATTAAAGAGTCTTCTTTAATAAGAAGAAAAAATCAAAAGTATGAACAGTAAAATGGCAATAATTTGTGTCTATTATCAATTGAATTTTAAAAAATAAATGAACAAACCGAACAGAAACAGACTCATAGATACAGAGAACATTTTGATTTCTGCCAGATGGGAGGGAGGTTGGGGGAATGGGTGAAAAAATGAGGGGATTGGGAAGTACAAATTGATTGTTACAGAATTGTCATGGGGATATGAAGTATAGCATAGGGAATTTAGTCAATAATATTTTAATTGTATATTATACATACATATTGTATAATATATAATTGTATAATATATAATACATGACATGTATTCTAATTGTATATACATATTATATAATATGTGGTGTCAGATGTTTATGAAATTTATCAGGATGATCACTTTGTAAGTTATATAATTTCTAATCACTGGGGCATACACCTGAAAGTATGTAAGTCAACTGTAATTGAAAAATAAAAAATAATTTAAAATTTAAAAAAAGTACCCATGGAAAAAAGCTACACAATTCTGTGGACCCAAAGTCTAGTAATACCTTTACTCCTCCACTGCTCCCTATGCATCAAAAAAATAATAATAATGTAGAGCTAAATATATATCTGAAGGTCTCTGAAGGGCTCTAAATAATATCCTCAGAGACCCAGTAGGAGGACATGAATATCCACCCAGTCTCACAGCATTTTCATGCTGTTCATCCACTACTCTCCCTCCTTTTTACTTGTGACAGAACCTGGAAAAGATGCTACTAAATCCTACCCTGATCAATTCTTCTAGAGATGGCAATGGTAGATTTAAAAAGAAGGGCCATGTACAATTTCTGGACAGCTGTATTTTCTGAGAAGTTGCTGCAACACTCATCTATTAATACTGTCAAAGTCCTGCATTAGACCAGAAAGAGTCATGTATCACAGATGGCACTTTTCACATGCCTTTTCCTAGAACTTATGGAGAGGAAAGATCAGCAACACTCCCTCCTCTGAAGCCAAGCCGGCGCTCTGGTAGGAGTGCATTTTAGCACTCCAGGCAGCAGCCAGTTGAGAAAGATTCTTGCCAGAGCATTATCAAGAGTAGATTGACAGGAGATCTCCTCAGCAATTTTCACACTCCAATCTGCCACCTTTGTCTCATGTAGAGGCATTATAATTGCAGCTTTGAAGCCACTTGGCAGGATTTTATTCCCCAAAAGACACATCTAGTTGTTAAAGATCCAGGATTAAAAAGAAATATTCTATATAAGTGGTAGTCTGATAAAGCCTCACTGATTTCAGGAAGGTCAGTGCTTAACATATGGAAGACCCCTATTATGTACCCTTCTTTTTAGGTTATCCTTCTGCCACTTCCACCAAAGATTGGGTTACCTATAGAACTATTATGTCTTTTGAAAATAAGAAACAAAATTATTATTCATGCCACTCAAATTGTTCCAATACAGTTTATAGACCTATAGTTTAGATCATTTGTTATAGGATAAAACCCTAAACCCTTTCCAATTGTCTTTTCTAAAAGAATTATTTAAAAATTTTCTAGTTACTTTAGTCACTTCTATTGATTTATAAATTGTTTATTATTATTTATGATAAAATAGTAAATAATAAATCTCCTACTAATCACTCATATTTTCCAAATATTTATTATACCAAGCTTTATGGTAACACTTTACATGCATTTTCTCATTTTTGAGCCATAGAAAACACTAGGGAACTTCTAATGATCAGAGGGTTAAAATATACTAAATGTCATAAACACTAAGTAGCCAAACAGAATTTACATGTTAGTGGTTTGAATAAAACACTCTTAACCACCATGATTTACTGTTGATTAATAGCATAATATTTCTCATAACCCGAATATATTACAATTATTACAGCAGTCTATGACTCTTTATTAAAAGTGCTCTTAAGGATATTTCAGACATATTTTAATGTGCACACCTTTCCTTCCATTGACCTATGTACCCTGAATTAAAAAAAATATTTTATTTCTTTATGTTATTTCTGTCATCTAGGCAACTCTCTAAAGAAACCACAGGTTTTATATTTTACCATGTTACATCCATAATGGCTTCCATACAAGGTATAGAATGCATTGAATTTTTATTTATAGAACGGCAATAGTATTAGGAAAATAAAACCCTGAATTTATAAGTGCTACTTCAGTTTTATTCCATTAAAAATTACTGGATTTTTGTGAAGTCTTTCTCTGTTTTGTTAAATAAACTGAATTAGCATACTATTTCCATAAGTAAAACAAAACTTGAAGAGTATTTTAATTCTTTTATTCAAGTGATTGCAGGAAAGATTACATAATTTTTGTTCTAGCATATTAGAAGGTGTATTTTCTTCCAATATAAACATAGACCTCTAAATATTTTTAAATATTTATAGCAATATAATCATGCATTTATATTTCTATACACTAATCCATTATAATAGGAAAGTAAGTATGTATGCCATATAAGGAATTTATACATGTCTGATCTGGAATTCTCTTACAAATCCATATTTATTACCCATTAGTGCTTATCCCCACACTTACTAATCAATCTCTTTGAAAAATATGTTTTAAAAAACTAAAGGAGAACCAGAAACTTCAGAAAATACGGTCATATATACATATACATATACATATACATATACATATACATATACATATACATATATATTTGTGATTTTTCTAGACTTTTTAAATGATATTTTATTAATTATGCTATTACAGTTATCTCAATTTTTCCCCCCTTTGCTCCCCTGTACCTATCCCTCAGGTGACCCCCCCCACAATTGTTCATGTCATGGGTCATGCATTTAAGTACTTTGGCTACTCCATTTCCTGTACTGTACTTTACATCCCCATGGCTATTCTTTAACTACCTATTTGTACTTCTTAATTCCCTCACCTCTTCACGCATTCCTCCATATCACCGGTCCCCAACATTTTTGGCACCAGGAACCAGTTTCATGGAAGACAAGTTTCTCACAAACTGGGGTGTGGTGGTGGGGAACAGGAAGCTGAACTCTGGCCAGGGAGAGAGGCGGGAGACAGGAGGCCGAGCTCAGGTTGTAATGCAGCAGTGTTCTTGGACGGGGAGAAGAGGCTGGGGACTCCTTCTTCACACCACCCTTCCATCTGGCAACCATCAAAATGCTCTACAAATTCATGATTTTTTTTCTCTATTCTTTTTGTTTGCTTACTTTGTTTTTTAGATTCAACTGCTGATAGATATATATTTATTGCTGTTTTATTGCTCATAGCTTTGATCTTTTTCTTAAGTAAGTCTCTTTAATGTTTCATATAATAATGGTTTGGTGATGATGAACTCCTTTAATTTTTTCTTGTCTGGGAAGCTCTTTATCTGCCCTTCAATTCTAAATGATAGCTTTGCTGTGTAGAGCAATCTTGGCTGTAGGTCCCTGCTTTCCATGACTTTGAATATTTCTTGCCAATCCCTTCAAGCCTACAAGGTTTCTTTTGAGAAAGAAAGACTATCAACTGATAGTCTTATAAGAACTCCCCTGATTTTCTCTTGCTGCTTGTAAGATTCTTTACCTTTAACCTTTGGCATTTTAATTATGATGTGTCTTGGAGTGAGCCTCTTCACATCCATCTTTGGGATGCTCTGTGTTTCCTAGACTATTTCCTTCACCAAATTAGGGAAGTTTTCTTTCATTATGTTTTCAAATAGATTTCCAATTTCTTGCTCTTTCTCTTCTATTTCTGACACCCAATATGATACAAATGTTGGAGTTCTTTAAGTTGTCCCAGAGACTGCTTATATTATCCTCATTTTTGGGGATTCTTTTTTCTTCTTGTTGTTCTGATGGGTTGTTTTTTGCTTCCCTATGTTCCAAATCATGGATTTGATTCTCACCTTCGTCCACTCTACTATTGTTTCCCTGTAAATTGTTCTTTATTTCAATTAATGTATCCTTCGTTTCTGACTGAATCTTTTTTTATGCTGTTGAGGTCCTCACTAAGTTCCTTGAGCATCTTTATAACCAGTGTTTCAAACTCCCATGTGATTGATTGCTTATCTCCATTTTGTTTAGTTGTTTTCCTGGGGTTTTGATCTGTTCTTTCATTTGGGCCATGTTTCTTTGTCTCCTCTTTTTGGCAGGCTCCTTGTGTTTGTTTCTATGTATTAGATAGAGCTGCTATATCTCCCATGCTGGTAGAGTGGCCTAATGTAGTAGGTGTCTTGTAGAGTTCAGTGGCACAGCCTCCCCCAACACCCAAGATGGGTAGTTGAGATTCACCCTTTGTGTGGGCTGAGTAAACTCTCCTCTTGTAGTTGAGCTTTGATTGCTGTTGGCAAGGTCAATGGAATGGATTTACCCAGGCCAATTAGCTTCAAGGACTAGCTGTGATCACAGGCCAGCAACCTTCACCCTCTTTGGAGGATCAGCTGTGCAGGGGCAGGGTGGTGGTACTCCAACATGATCTGTAGCTGTTTGCTTGGTTCCCAGGCTGTGAGGAATACTGGATGATGCAGGCCAAAGTTAGATCCCACCAGTGTTTTTACCAGGGTCATCCTGACTGATCTATAAGGCAATCTGAGTTGGCTGCTACTTGTGCTGGGTTTAGAGAATACCTGATGAAGCCAAGCTGTTCATCTATGCTGGGTGCTTCTAGTACCAGTCAGGGGCAATTTAGCAAGAGGTACATGGATGGGGAGCTTACTGAGGCTGGCTTTTGCTCATTTGATAGGATTTAGGAAGTTGTGAACATGAGTCAAGACTAGTCATTCATATGGAAAAGTTGCAGTTAACAGCTTGGGTTGGGATGGAGTCTTAGAGGATCTTCAGGGAGGGGCAGGCAGGGCTAGCCAGATTGATGAAGTCTCAGATATGGCACCTGCCTGGTTGCTCTGTGGTTGTGTGGGGAGGACTCAGAAAAGGAACAATGAGTATCAAAAGGGACAATTACCTCTTCATTTTACTATGTCTTCTATAATTTTTCTCTGGTGATTTTTTAGTTTTTAATGTATGCTTGCCTGCATGTATTTGTTAGACTTATTCTTAAATATTGCATGTTTTTGACCCTACTGCAAATTAAATTAAAAAAAATTTCAATGTCTTACTGTTTATTGTTAGTATACAGGCATACAATTGATTTTTGTATAGTGATTATTCTGCAGCCTCCCTAAATCACTTAATAGTTCAAGTAGAATTATTGGAAATGACTTAGGTTTTCTAACACAGTCATACCATCTGTGGGGATAGAAAAAAGGATACTTTCACATTTTTTTCAACCCGTTTGGCTTTTACTTCCTCCTCTTCCTCCTTATTACACAGCTCGGAACTCCAGTACAATGCTGAATAGAAATACTGAGGACAAACATCTTGGCTTTGTTCTTTACCTTGAGAGGAAAAATTAATTTTTTTCATTAACTATCATGCTTTTTTATATTCATCCTTCTTTAGGATGGGAAGTTTGTTTTCTTTATTATTTCTGATTGGCTGAAAATTGTTATCAGAAACCATAATTCAATTTTGTCAACTGCTTTTTCTGTATCTATAGTGATATACAGTTCTGTTCTTTAGTTTGTTATGGTGAATTATATTGTATGATTGTTCAATGTTGAATTAAATTTTCATTTCTGCAATAATCCCTACTTGGCCATCATGTATTGCTGGATTTAATTTTTGTTAAATTTTGTAAAATATCTTTGCATCGATGTTCACATGGAATATTGTCTGTAGTTTTCTTTGTTTGTGTTGTCTTTGGTTTTTGTATTGGGTTAAAACTACTTTACAAAACACAGAAGGTGTTTCTTCTCTTCTATATTCTAGAAGAGTTTGTGTAGAATTGATGTAATTTCTTCTTTAAATGTTTGGTAGGCTTTATCAAGCATGCCATCTAGACTTGTAGTTTTCTCTGTGGGAAGCATTTTGACAATAAATTTATTTTATTTTATTTTTTTGGAAATAGCTCTATTAAGTTTATCTATTTCTTCTTGAATGAGATTTGTTCATATCTTTCAAGGAATTTGTTCTTTTCATCTGTGTAATCAAGTTTATTGATGTAAATTTGTTTATAATATTTTCTTATTATTTTTTAATATCTTTAGAGTCTGTAGTGATATTTCCTCCTTCATTCCTGTTAATGGATATTTGTTTTTTTATCTTCCTCTTTTTTATTGTTATAGCTAGTTGTTTATTAATTCTTACTGATCTTTTATTTTATTGATTTTTCTGTTTGTTTACTTGTTTTCAATTTCATAGGTCCATGCTTTATATTTAATATTTCCTATATTATGTTTGCTTTGGATTTCATATGCCCTTGTTTTTCCTTTTTCTTCAGTGGAAGCTCAGATTGTTTTGAGATCTTCTTATCTAATAAAAATTTCCTTTTTCCTCTAAGCATTGCTCTAGCACTATCTCACAAAAATTGATATATTAACTATAGAAAACAGAGAAGTCAAAGAACTTATATGTATGACTCATGGACTAAGAGGGTGGGGAGAATACTGGAGGGCTAGGGATTGCAGGGAGGAGGGGGGATAAAGGGGAGAAAAAACTGGGAAAACTGTAATAGCATAATTAATAAAATGTACTTAAAAATTGATACATTAAAATTTTATTTCTGTTCATTAGAAATATTTACTAACTTCCTCCAGATATTTTTCTAATCCATGGGTTATTTAGAAATGTGTTGTTTAATTTACAAATATTTGGGAACTCCCAGATTTTTTATTATTGATATCTAAGTTAATTCTATTGTCAGTGAACATACTTTGCATAACTTAAACACACATTATTTTATTTCTCTTTAGAAGTGTAATTACCGAATTGTATAGTAGCTCTGTTTTTATTTTTCTTGAGGAATCTCCATACCATTTTTCACACAGACTGAACTAGTTTACAATCCCACCAACAGTGTGCAAGATTTGTCTTTTTACCACAGTTTCACAAACACTTGATATTTCTTGTATTATGATAATAGAAATTCTGCCAGATGTTGGGTCAGAATATCTCACTGAGGTTTTGATTTGCATTCTGTGATGATTATTGATATTGAGCACCTTTTCACGTAACTGTTGGACATCTGTTAAGTCTTCATTTGGATATGGATCCCTAATAGTATATGTCATCTGCAAACAACTTCCACTCAGTAGGTTGTCTTTTCTTTTTGTTGATGGTCTTCTATGTGCAAAAGCTTTTTATTTTGATGTAATTCTGCTTGTTTATTTATGCTTTTGTTGCCTTTACCTTAGGAAACATACCCTAAAACATACGGCTAAATATGATATCAAAGAGTTTACTGCTTATGTTTCTTATATGGGTTTTATAGAGTTTTACATTTAAGTCTTTATTCTATTTTGAGTTTATTCTTATATATGTAGTATAAGTGTTCTAGTATAATATTTTTTGCATGTATCTGTTCTGTTTACCAAATGCCATATATTTAAGACATTGTCTTTCCCCTGGTATCTATTCCTGCCTTTTGTTAAAGATTAATTGACCATATAAGCATAGGATTATTTGTAGACTATCTATTATGTTCCATTTATCTATGGATACTGTTTTGATAACTGTATCTTTTTACTATATTTTAAAATCAGGGAATATGATATTTCCATCTTTGGTTTTTATAAAGATTGCTTTGGGGACTTCTGACCAAGATGGAGATAGACACACCATGTCTCCTCGCACAACCAAAAGAAGGACAACAATAATTAAAAAAAAACAAAACACCAGAACTGACAAAATTGAACTCTATGAAAGTCCGACAACTAAGGAGTTAAAGAAGACATACTCATCTAGACTGGTAGAATGGGTGGAGACTCACAGCCTGGTGGAGAGGACACGGAGCAAGGCAGTGCTGGAGGACTGGGGAGGGCAAGGCTGCGGCTGGTGGACCCAGTGAGGTGGCGAATTGTGGAGCGGATGGTGCAAGGCTACAGCTGGCTGTCAAGGTGTTGCTGGTGGATCGGGAAGTCCCACATTTGCTCGCAGGTAAACCGGGAGAAACAACTGGGGAGCAGGATGGACTGCTCAACCTGGGGCCCCAGTGGGTAAATAAAGCCTCAGACCACTGATTGAAAACACCTGTGGGGATTGAGGCCACAGCAGGAGAAACTCCCAGCCTCGCAGGAGAGTTTGCTGGAGAGACCCACAGGGTCCTAGAACATACACAAACCCACCCACTGGGAATCAGCACCAGAAGGGCCCAATTTGCTTGGGGAAGTGGGAGAAGTGATT